>PITB01003539.1:0-126999 GCA_004024585.1 Paradoxurus hermaphroditus | reverse complement strand
ACAGAATTCAGCTGATGAGAATGCTGAAGCAGAAGAAAGTTGTAACACGTCAAACTTCAATTCCCTGAAAGAAGTATTTGGAACCGAATTTGGGGGGTGGGGGGGACTAGATAGAAAATTCCAACAGAATGGGTAAAAATGATTAATGAAACCAGAATCGTTTGACATTATAAAAAGAAATAGAAAAAAAGGAAAAAAATATATTAGTAGTAAAGACTAGATAAACAAGCTGGTAGAGGGAGGGCTTACAGATTCAAATAAATGTGTAATGAAAGGGGGGAACCTGGGTGGCTCAGTCAGTTAAGCTTAGGTCATGACCTCATGGCGGGTTAGTTTGAGCCCTGCATCAGGCTCCTTGCTGACAGCCTGGAGTCTGTTTCAGATTTTGTCTCCCTCTCCCTGCTTACTCTCTCTCTCTCTCTCTCTCTCTCTCTCAAAAATAAAATAAAACATAATAAACGTAATGAAAGGAATTGAAGAAAGGGAAGAAAACCCTAATGAAAATGTGCTAGAGAACGGAAGAGAATAATTGGTTGAAATGAAAGACAAGTTAATATAATCTAATTTTCTTATAACTGGACTTCCTGAAAAATAAATATAAAATAGTAGGATTTCCTCAAAATACAGAAAGCTTTTCATCTACAAAGGAGTGAATTCTAATACACACAAACTTGTTCCACAGGAAATAAGTAAAGACTTGACCTGCAATGATCAATCTCATGATAAATCCTGATAAAACAATTATACTTTAAAAATAAGAAATAAACACTTAGGGTCTCTGGACAGATAGATGAAGTAATTTACATGTGTAGTAAAATGAAGCTGGCATCAGGATTCTTAAAATCAACACATAAACCAGTTAAAAATTGAACCACATTTTTAAAGCTATAAAGAAAAGAACCTTTTAACCTAGGATCTTATATCAAGTGAAGCTATCTTTCCTTTAGCAAAACTACAGAAAAATGTTTTAAATATCAAAAAGCTTGATGACAAGTGATGACTGGAGAAACCAGCAACATGACTAATGAAAATTGGTAAAATCCACGCGCTGGGGGAGGGAATGCTAAAATGAGCTGCAAATAAAACAAATAAAATCAAACGAATTCCAGTATTTCGATAGAAAGACAACCACAATGAAGATGCGGTTCTCTAGGAAGAACTAAATCAATACAGCAACAAGGTAACTAGACTCTATGTCTTAATCCTAGAAAAGAAAAAGCCATGAAGCAAATTATGACGCATGGTTAGAAAGCTTCTAATTTGCAAAGGCATAAATTAGCAAATCTACAAATTTTAGGGCTAAGTGCATCAGTAAATAGGTTGTAGTTGATAAAAACAAGATTTCTGTTATTGGTTACAAATATGTAAAGAAGAAGAGAATAACCCTACAGAGCCAAATTGAAATTTAAAAGATCTGAATTGGTGTTTCTTTTTTGGTGGGGGTGCAGGGAAGGTGAGGTACTCAACTGTACCTTACGAATTTCCATGTGTAAATCCTAAAGGAAATAGCTAATTTGCAAAGAAAGATATATTCCATATGAAAATATTTCCATTTTATACAGAGAAAAACTACAGTGAAAAACAGTCTCAGGGTGAGCTAGCACATACACAGGTACACAACGAATCCAGCTGCCGAAGTCTGAAAAGGATTTCCGATTTTTATGACTAACTGTATCACATTCCCCTTTATTAGAAACTTGCAAGTTGTCACTATCAATAGTCACAATCCTTTTTTAAAAGAGCTGTCGATACTTGAGAAATCCTTAATGGAACTTTGTTGCTTGCAGGCAGAGCCTATTAAGACATTTTTCAAATATTGTTAAATCAATATACTGTTCATCTTTCAAATATTCCACATATTTTCTTATCTGAATGTACTGTAACAACCAATACATTGTTAATTAGCAGAATTTCCAGTAGCAGGATTTCTAAAAGCAGTTATTAAAACATTCACTGCTTGACGCAACAGCAGAAGACAATAAACAAAATACAACCCAATGTGATATGTCACATATGACATATCTCTGAGGCACCCAGGCAGCGTTAAAACTGTAATTTTAACAAAAATCATTTATGCAAATTACTAAGGTAAACCCTTCTAAGAGATTTTGCTTAGATTATTTTGCTTTCAAAAAAAATTCTGTGCATGCATTTTTTTTTAAGCTAGAGAAAAGTGTGAGCTTTTTGGATGTGACCTGGAAATAAGTATCCATTCACTGGTCATTATAAAACTGGGAACTAGGTTTAAAATGAAAAAAAATGTCAAGACTGTCCCATTAGTCATCATAAAGAAGTCAATATTAATTTTTTCTGTTAGTAGATTATATAGAATAAGTACAAAACAGACATTCTGAACATGTATATGTGGGTATAAGCATTGCCTTTGAAAATAATACTTTATCTGGTGTTATTTAGTAAGATAATTCCACATATAGAATACCTGGTTTTAGGGGCGCCTGGGTGGCTCAGTCGGTTGAGCGTCCGACTTCGGCTCAGGTCATGATCTCGCGGTCCATGAGTTTGAGCCCCACGTCGGGCTCTGTGCTGACAGCTCAGAGCCTAGAGCCTGCTTCGGTTTCTGTGTCTCCCTCTCTCTCTGCCCCTCCCCCACTCATGCTCTGTCTCTCTCTGTCTCAAAAATAAATAAACATTTGGAAAAAAAAAAGAATACCTGGTTTTAATTTTTTTATGTAGTGACAAAGTATGTACTATTACCTATTTAATGTACACACTAAATGGTGCTCCTCAGAACACATGCTTATATGTTTTGTTTCAGCAGAAAATGGTGCTACAAGTGAATAATTAAGTTTATTGGATTAACATACATCTATATATGTGTGTGTGTATATATACTGAAGTATATTTACTTAAGTATAATTATACAATATTTAGAATTAAAGACAGGATTTTTAAAAATCAGTTTTTCACAGTTCCAGATAATCAATATCTAGATGATTTAAAGTGGGAACCTGGAAAAATATATAGATTAGATCAGTTAATATAACTACTCCAGAAATTTGTTTCTCATTCGCCCATCCAAAAGTCTCATTCAGTATAAGTCAAATAATTTCCCTGTATTACTCTCTTTGCTTAAACTTGCATTTTTTCACCTACACATTCAATATACTGTGAATACTTCCTATTATCCTACTGTCCCCAAACCCTAGCAGATGGCAAGAACAATTACCTGGTGTTTGGAAAAAAGCATAAAAGGCATCAAGCCACAAATGTAATATATAGTAGTCACCGCATAACATAATTTTCATGTCCTTGGCACAAACAAATTCAATTCTTCCATGGAGGACAACCCATTCACCTAAGGATTTAAAAAATATCTACAGAAATATGTTCAAGGACAGTTGAACATGAGAGAATTAAATATAATTACACAAGAGGATTAGGCTTCAAGGTGGTAACCAGTAGCTACAGATCGACAGACAGGTCAGTGAATAACATTCTCAGTTATGAATCATTGGATATGTACCTACAACACCAATGCTGTTGCCATTCTAGACATTTGAGACCGATTACTATGTTTGAAGAAATTAATGCCCGGCTTAAAAATATCTGCAGTCAAAACAAGTTACTTAGTGGAACTGGGGGGGAAAACAAACAAGCAAAATGTATAAGAGCAGAATGGGAACAAAATGTAGCTAAAACTTCAATGAGTGACTTAAAACATATTAGACACAAATGGAGAAAAGATTAAAGAAGTGAATATGACAGAAGAAACTATTTTATTCAGAATGCAGTGCAGAGAGGCAAAGAGATGGAAGATATGAAAGAAGAGGTGGACATGGAGGATAGAATAAGTTCTGAAATATATTTAACCTCATTTCCAGAAGGAAAGGGGAGAAAAATTTGGTTTGAAGTAATATTTGGAAAGTGATGGCTGGGAGTTTTTCAAATATGATGAAAGGTACCAGTATGAAGTTTCACATGACCAACAACCAACCACCCACCTCCAGGCAGTTTAAATAAAGGATAATCTATCCTTTCGAAAAAGAAAAAAAATTAAGAATAAAGAGAAAAACTGAAAAGCAGTCCGGAGCAATGGTGAGAAAAACAAATTACCTTTAAATGAGAGGAGATTAGCTGGACAGCAGCAGTGGAAACCAGTGGAATGGTTCCAGGTAGGTTGAACGTTATACCTGCCACCGACTATGTAAAATGCAGTCCTTAGAGAAATTGTCCTTTATGAAGGAGTGCAAAGTAAAGACACGTCTACTTTTATTTCCTATTATGACCTTTAATACTATGTATTTAAAATCTAGGCACTTTAAATATAAGAGGTAAACTTTATCATTTTATTATGTTTATATTTGATTATAAACTTAATGATTTTATGATACAAACTACTATTTAGGTAGTTATAAAATTTTCTTTCACACAGATATATATCTGTATATCTATCATCTGTCTATCATCTATACCTAGCTAGCTATCTGTGACAGTGTGTGTGTGTGTGTGTGTGTGCGCGCGCAACCCAAATTCATAACAGAATAAGGAAGAAATACGTACAACTATTACAGTCTTCTTGTTCTCATTTCTTTTTATTTTTCTGTTTATGTTTTAGAGAGATAGAGATAGAGCATGAGTGGGGGAGGGGCAGAGATAGAGGGAGATAGAGAATACAAAGCCGTCTCTAGGCTCTGAGCTGTTGGCACAGAGCCCAAGGCTCGAACCGAAGAACTCTGAGATCATGACCTGAGTTGAAGTCAGAAGCTTAACCAACTGAGCCACCCAGGCGCCCCTTCTTGTTCTCATTTCTAAAACTGGTCACGTAGTCATAGTACCTTTCCTCTATCATCTGTTCCATATCCCCTTTGCCCTAAGAAAGAAACTCAGCTAATTGTGGATTTTGCCTTGGTGATGTGATCCAAATCATATAGCCTTAAAGTTCTGAGCTATTAGCAGTCCTGTCTGAAGTGGATTATTGCAGTTTCCCATTGACTTTATTCGCAGTATACGGTAGTACTAAGAGACGCAGTAAGGGATCCGATGTATTCCAGATACCGTCTTACCTTCACTTTGTAGTAGCAGTGAAATGTCATATTAGTAATCAGAATTAATCATCCTGGCCAGTACACTAACCCACTTCTTTGCCTATTGATTCAGATATATGAGGAGACCAAAGTAGCCAGGTGGCCCGTTCCACTTGCAGTTTAATGGAATCATTTTTGTGATTCTTGATGATTCTTGACTCTTGGTGGAAGTTTTTCTCCTTTCTTGAAGTAAAGCCTCTAGACCAACAAAGCCTAAATTTAGAGAGAAGCAAGCAAAAATTTTGATAGTGGATTCTCTAGGCTAATAATGAGGGGAACCATTCTTATTTCCATTGATTCCTGAACCAGTAAATCATTTTACAGGAGAACAAGCTCCATTTAGTGGGTAGCACTGTACAGCATATACAGCAACTCAGAGGAGAGTGTCCCAGCTCTGAACGGTATTGCTACCTAATTCGTGTTGTAACTCAGGTTTCAAAAGGCTAACTCACCTTCAATATAGAAAAGTATTTCATGACTGCTAGATAATACCAGGAAACTCTATATTCATGGGCCCATTGCCACGTTGCAATTAATGTGAAGCAAATTACTCGATTAAAAGCAGTATAGAATACCAAGATGATTTATAAAGCATTCTTTAGGTCCATGGATGGTAGATTTGGCAGAAGGCAATATACAATGTATCTATTCCAGTAGAATAAAGCACTATCTTTTCCATGATAGAAGCAGCCCAAAGTAATCAACCAGCTACCAAGTAACTGGCTCTTCATCTCTGGAAATAGCTCTAAATCAAGGACTCATCCTTATTCTCTGCTGTTGGTAGATTGGACAACAGCACTACCATAGCCATGTTGACTTGGTTACAAAGAAGTCCAGTTCCAGAGCACATACGAAGGCCACATCCTGCCATCATGGCCTCTTTGTTCACATGCCCATTGAGCAATGATGACAGTGACTGGGGAAGGAGGCTGATATATATGGGATATACTGTCCTACATTATTAAAACAAAATCACTCTCTGTTAAGACCACCTTTGATGAGCATTTAGATGATGTACAAATACCTTCATATTCTGTCCCCATTCAGATACCTCCATTTATATATATCTTCCCCATATTTTCTTATCATTAATTTTATAATTCTCCTTTCCTGATCCTTGAGTTTTCAGCAAAATCATGGGTCACAGCCCATGAGTCAATATAAATTTTATGCTAGACATTTCTCCATCCAGGCTAACTGAAAAGCCATGTGCATTGCTTGAAGCTCTTTCACCAGCTTGATTTCCTTCACCATTGTCCTTTAGGAATATCCCAGAAAGAGGCTATCATCCACTTTTCGGTGGTGCATGCATATGATGTAGAAGCATCAGTAAATAAGGACTAATTTTTTTTTCTTCAATCAGCTGGCCATACAGAACCCCCCATGAGGTCTGCAGTGTGGCCTTGGAGAAAGAAGATAATGTAGCAGAAATGGGGGCCATGGGCATTTGGGCCAAGTGGCAAAGCAACTTGCATGCAGAGACTTAATTATGTCCACATAGCCCATAATACTGAGCAACTGGTAATTTCGCCGAGGTGGAAAAGCTCCTGAAATGGGACCATGGGATCTCTTTCCCATCCTCTGACATGCAAATGTTTTATGTTTTATGCCGATATATCTAAAGTAGTCACTTTTTTTTCTGTTTGTCACGTCCCATCAGCATACTCTCATCACAATAATTGACCGGCATGATGTCTGGTGTCAAAGTGCTTCTCATCGTCTTTACTAACAGGTATAGACAGAAAAGCCTTTGCCAAATCAATAGTTCCATACCAAGTATCAGAGGATGTCTAAATTAGTTCAAGCAAGGGGGCTCTATCTGGAACAACACCTGCAATAGGGGTCAACATTTGAATAAGTTATTAATAATACACACTCATTCTCTAAGATCTGCCTGCTTTCTACATAGAATAGTTGAATGAGGATGTGGTGGGAATCACTATTCTTACATCTTTTAAGTCCTTGACATTGGTGCTAATCTCTGTCACGCCTTCACGAATGCAAGGGTCTACCTACACTGGGTTTTGTAAGTAGTGGCAGTTTTCATGGATTTTCCTACTGTAATAGCCCTTACTCTAATGTCAAGGGAGCAATGTGAAGATTCACGAATTGCTGGTCATTCTAATTATGCATTCTGAAAAGGGTTAAATAACCAGAGGGTTGGTTCAGAGACCCTACTGGGTCCACTGGAAAATAGACCTGAGCTAAAACTGCACTCATCACCTGACCTCTACAGACTCTATTCAGAGAAGTGGATAATAGCAATATTTTGTGTTTTCAGTAATTACTGTTGATTAACAGCCATTTGTCCAATAATTCCTAAAAGTTCTTATTATTTCCCTTTTATCAATGCACAGTCTCTCTAATAAAGGAGCATAAGTCTCTTTGGGGCAGTCTAAGAGTGAGATAAAACAGAATAAATTGTTGACAGTGTAGCAAGGCCCTTTCTTAAGGTAATATGGCCTCTCCTTCGTTCAAAGGGTTCTAGGTGTAAAAACTGGTTCAAATCTGGGAGTTGATTGAGGCCTGTAACTTTATGTTTTGATGATGAAAAATAGAATTCTGTTCATTCATCTTAGAACTCTTCTGCTTATAAAAAAGACATTATGAAATGAAGAAGAAGAAGAAGAAGAAGAAGAAGAAGAAGAAGAAGAAGAAGAAGAAGAAGAAGAAGAAGAAGAAGAAAGAAGAAGGAGGAGGAGGAGGAGGAGGGGGGGGGAGGAAGGGGAGGAGGAGAAAAGGAGGAGAGAGGGGAGGAGGAAGAAACTGTGTAGTCGGTCCATCTATTTCTTAATTTCTAGGAATATCGTGACCATGACCAAATAGTTAATGCCATAGGTCTCCACAAGTCAGATCATTCATATTAGAGCTTTGACTCCATTGTTTATTATAGTAAACACACACTCCTTCTCATTGGCATTAAGTGCCACCACTTGGCCCCCATGACCGTCTATTGTTCCTATTGCATTTAGGAATCTCAGTTCAATAGTAGCAGTATACATTGTAATTTCTGGCCTATTAAAAAAAAAAAAAAGTGACCACACCGTTCTTTAAAATATGATGGAACTCACCTCACCAATTTATTTCCAAAAACATGGTAAAAAAAATGTTCCCTGGGACTTTATAGGGTAGGTTAGTAGGTCTTATATAATAATTTAATGCTAATATCCTAATACCGATAAGTCTTTGCAAATCTTTCACTATAGTAAACAAAGGTAGCTCTAGCATTTCACCTTTATTTACTAGAGGCAAACCGAGTGCATCTTTGAGTCCACCAAACTATTAGAGCCCTTTCTAATCCCTTGAATTGAAACACTGCATCCAGAATCTCTGTTTAAGGAGACCATATCTGTAAACTCAGCCTGATCCAACCTTGTATTCTTTCTACCATAATTCCACATCCTTAAGATTAATTCTCACACATATTACAAGATTTCTGTCTGTATAAATTCGAAATTCATGCAACTCATCATGAAACCACACTTTATACCTCATCCTTTTTGGCATGCTCCAACATAAAATTTGTCTAAAAGCAAAGAAAATGTTGTGGGTAGGTCCTGAGAGGAATCAACAGTCTCTTGGATGGCAACTACTTCAGAGGAAGCCATTGTAAGATGTTTACGCAAAGGAAGGCTAAACTCCTCAGGCATAGGTGAAAGAGAATCTAATACTCATCAGAATTTGGAGGATCAATGCCTCCAAATTCATCAGGATTGCCCCAAATATCCCTACTCCAATTTTTAGGTTTATATTTCTGTCAAATCGTGTCTTCATATTAACAGAAATTTGTGTTGTAATTTAGCTACTCAAAGAACTGAACTTTGAGTTTGGTTTTCAAAAACATTGGCCTGCAGCTACAGGAGATAATGGGTTTTGTCAAGTCAGATATAGAAAGTTTCAAGTAATTTATGTGGAGATTGAACTTGGAATTTAGAGTCCTGAGCTCTTTCTTTTCTTTGCCCATTTTCTCAATGTTGTTGACTATATCATCCTACAGTAGCAAACACGTGGTGACCCATATTTTCTCTCTATAAGTATTTGATTAGAATTATTCAGTGACAATTTCTATTGCCACACCATGCCATGGGCTTTATTTTTTCTTTACCAATAGAAATAGGCAGTGTGTGATGGGTTTATTCATATTATCTACAATAATATTCCTTACTACTAGTTGACATTCTTAAAATTTATTGATTATAGATTTTAATCACATTTGGAAGGTATCTTCCAAGCAACACCTAGATTAGAGTTTGATTGAATAACTGGGGATTCTTATTTAGCCAGTTTTACACATCAAATAGACTATCACGATATCTATGAAGAAAAAAATAATACATTTATAAGAATTTCAGAACAATGAAAACGTTTACATAAAGGTGTTGGTATTTGTTTTCTACGTAATTAGTGTCCTTTTTTTGGGCAATTAAGAGCCTCAAATGTTTGTATTCAAACCCAATACTTATTTTTACTATTTTTAGTGTTTAACCAAGTAGTACAATAGAAAACAAGTCAAGTTTGTTTATAATGCATTTTACTGCGAAAAAAAATGTAAGTAAAATATAGTGAAGTTTATTGGAGTAAACATCTAGCCTCAATATGATTTTGGGTAAATCTCTTCACCTGTTTACCTAAAGCTTCTTTGCTTATTGCTCCTTTTGTAATTTAGATCCCTGCATAATTGTCTCACTGCCTTCATTGCCTTTTTCAGTCACTCAAAAAATAACTTGTGGTTACATGTCATTATCATACTTAGTTTTAGATTTCTATTTTTTTTTTGCTGATGCTCTTTACTGATCTAAGTTTTCTGGTATATGTTTCTTTCTCTTACCTGTTCTTATCATTCCATTCAACTCTGATTCATGTCCATTTCATAGGGTCCCCCTGTGTTCTCAGAAGTTTCTAAAATATACTAATCTCTCTCATGAGAGTAAATCTTGGTTTACAGGTTAATATTTTCTTATGTACTAAGTACTTTCTATGTACTATTTTTATGCATTAAAATATTGTTTTACTTTCCTAAATCTTGTAATACAGAGTATTTGAGAAAAATCATTCCATCTTGTAGACATAGTACAACACCTGAGACCTAAGCAATATCAGGTACTAGTGAAAGCAGATTGAGCAAGAGCATATGACTAGTTTGCTGATCTTGTAACTCCTGAAAACATATAACTGAAATTTTCCTTTGCCAGAGAGTTTTGCCCATTGTGGTTAAAGTCTATAGTAGCCACTTTTATGAGCCTAAAAATTCTTCTACCTGCTGAATTGGGTTTATACAGCAATTTCCACTTGTCTATGTATTAACTATTCAAGGAATAATAAGCAACTAACATTCAGGGATCTTTTAAAACATGCTGATTTACAAAATAAAATTTATTTTCTATTCTAAAATTTGTTTAAAATTTTTGTCATTCTTAATTTTTCATTTGTGAATATAAGTAATATAAGTTTTAGGGGAGCTTGGATGACTCCATTGGTTGAGCTTCCAATTCTTGATTACAACTCAGGTCATGACCCCAAGATCAAAAGATCGATCCCGATATCAGGTTCCATGCTGACCGTGGAACCTGCTTAAGATTGTCTCTCTCTCTTTCTCTAAAGTAAAAGATTAAAAAATAAAAAGTAATCAAAGTTTAGATTATAAATTATTCATAAGTCAATGATTAAAATATTATTGGAGTAATATTTTTGTGTATATAAGAATGCTCCTTCTATAAAAATATTGTGTAGATAAAAATGATATCCCAAGATAATTTAGTTATATCAGTAATGAGTATTTCTCCTCTTTTATTTTATTTCTGCACAAATCAATCCATTTTACACTTAGGAGGATTTAATGAAAATATTTAAAATACAGAAATTAACAATGATTTTACTGATATTTTTCTACCAATAATTTTTATCCTTTTCATTGTTTTGATATATCTCTTTAGATAATAAACAAAATGGATTTGCAAATATTTAATAGCTGTTTTGGATACTTTCAGGTTTTTTTTGGTTTGTTTTGTTTTTAGTTTTTGGTTACATGTTTATGTGATTTTGGTTTGTATTGTCTTGTTCTTAATGTATGTAACCCACATCTGTATCAAAAAGATACTTGACCAAATTTAGTATGAACTGTATTACCATCCAGTTACATGAAGAAAACTGTTAAATCAGCTTACAAATACTATTTTTTCTTTCATCTGAGAAACTGGCACTAATCCAGAGAGTGCTAAGAACTATAAGAGCAGTGATTTTAATTAAATTTAATATGTTTGTTCTGCCAGAGTTAGTTCTTGAATTTTGGTTCAAATAAAATACAAACATAGTGAGCACAATATAGCTGCTCAAAAAATGTCCTGCATGGGGGAGTACATGCATAATACACAGGCATTTGAATGCACATAAATAATAGAAACATACAGAATTACACAGGCATTTGATCTAGTTTTCTCTAATGTTTTTTTAAATAAATAAGAAAAAAATCATAATGCAGCCCTTATGAAACAAATACCCAAATTCCAATATTAAAGAATGAAATCTATTTCATGAACTTCTAAACCTTTTAAATAAGGTGCTCAGATGGAAACCAATTAATTAACATTTACTAACACAGAGAATGAAAATGGGAAAAATCTATTTCTTTTAGTATATATTCTATAACTTTGTATTTATTATTTGTTCTGGAATTTTCTATTCAGTTCTATCGATTTAACCTTATAGTCTACATTTACAGTTAGCATCTTTTAAATTCTCTCTCTCTTTTCTCACCTCACTTCTGTCTCTCTCCCTTATATATATTTAGTTTCTATTGAAATTCTCCCCCAGCCTTTGGCAACTATCAATCTGCTATAATAATTAAGGCATAAGTAAATGTCCAATTTGATAATTATAATTATGTTAAAATTCTTAATATGGCTAATTTAGTTAATTTGGTGTGGATAAAATATCCACCTGTTAAATGTATTTGGAGAAATACTCAGAAACATAGAAACACATACAGGTAACAATTATCCTGTGAAATACAT
This sequence comes from Paradoxurus hermaphroditus, assembly GCA_004024585.1. Lineage (NCBI taxonomy): Eukaryota > Metazoa > Chordata > Mammalia > Carnivora > Viverridae > Paradoxurus > Paradoxurus hermaphroditus. The sequence goes on along the minus strand of PITB01003539.1, from coordinate 114,944 downwards.
ACCTTTTCATTCTGTCTTAATTTTCTATTCTAATTATTTTTAACATTCACAAACTGTAGTCTCAAGCAATTCAGAATATTGACCTTGTTCTGTCTTTATTTTCCCATATCTTTCAAACTTCTTGCTATTACCTGACCATCATATATGAATCTTGTAGAGCTGATATAATGTCACTTATCCAGAAACGTCTTCCCAAATCTCTTCCAGGTACAGGATTGTGTAAAATCCTCCATGTCTATACATATCCCAACACAAATATATTTATATGTTAATACTGTCTTCTGTAATATAATTCAAGTCATTAAGACAAAAGCATTAATTAATGCAGTATCAGATTTAGCATGTGCATTGCACAATATAGCTGCTCAAAAAATGTCCTGCATGGGAGAGTACATGCATAAGTTTTAATAATATATTATTTAAATCTTTAGCATCTTAAAACATCTATTTGGACAGTCTTCAATATGACTACTCTTCACAAACTTCTTTGTCCTTTCACATTCTCCTCTGCCAATAGCTAAGTATTTGTTTAATTGAAGTTAAATTTATAAAGCATAACCATGTTTCCATGAATAGGTGGACTTTGTGAGACTAAGCAAAAACCAGGGGGAGGGGAAGAGGGGAAAGAAAAAAAAGACACAGAGAGGGAGGGAGATAAAACATACGAGACTCTCAAAGACTAAGAACAAACTGAGGGTGAGGGGGATGGGGGGGAGAGGGGGTGATGGGCATTAAAAAAGGGCACATGTTGGGATGAACACTGGGTGTTTTATGTAAACCAATTTGAAAATAAACTATTATAAATTTTAAAAAAATTATATAGCATAAAATTAAATATTTTCATGTGTAAAGTTAAGTAGCATTTAGTACATTCACAATGTTGCACAACCACTGCATGTATCAAGATCCAAACATTTCCATCCCCCAAAAGAAAACATCATTCCTATTAAGTAGTGACTCTCATCTCTCACTACCTCCTCCAAGCTCGTTGGAACCACCAATCTGCTTTCAGTCTGTGTTTAACGCTTTTGAATATTTCATATAAATGGATTCATGCAATTTGTGAACTTTTATATATATTTCTTTATATATATTTATATATATTTAAATATTTAAATATTTATATTTACTTAGCATAATGTTTACAAAGGCCATCCGTGTTACAATCTGTATCAGTTTTTCATTCCTTTTTATCAGTGAATAATATTCTATTGCATGTACGTGCCACATTTTCTTCATTCATTCATTAATAGGCATTTGGGTTGTTTTTCCATATTGAAAAAAAGTATTCCTATGAACATTTGTGCACACATACTTGTTTGAATACCTGTAAGTATATATTCGGAGTGGAATCGTTCAGCCATATGGTAGTTCTGTGTTTCACTTTTGAAAAACCACCAAACTATTTTTCTTTTCGACAGTGGCTACATCATTTTACATTTCTACCAGCAAGGTGCCAATGTTTCAATTTCTCCATGTCTCCTACAACACATGCCATTTGCCCTTATTTTCTTTTATCCTGTGGATTGTCTTTCGCTTTCTTGATATGTCCTTCGATACACAAATTTTTTTTAATTTTGATAAAGTCTATCTAATTTTTAAGAACTATTCTAATGTTCTTTTTTTTTTTGTTTTTTTGTTTTTTTGTTTTTTTGTTTTTTTGTTTTTTTTTTTTTTTTTGAGAGACAGTGCTGTAAGCACATAGCCCTACGTGGGTCTCTTAACTTATGAACCTCAAGATCAGGACCTGAGCCCAAATCGGATGCTTAACCAACTGAGCCACCCAGATACCCTTCTAATTTTTTAAAACTTTATTACTTGTACTTTTGGTGTCATATATAATAATCCACTGGAAAACCCAAAGTCATGATGATTCACTTCTAAATACAGTAGTCACTTCTTATCCATGGACACCAATGGATGCTCAAAATCACAGATAAAACCTAACCTTATATGTACTCTGTTTTCTCCTATAATACATACCTATGATAATGTTTCATTCACAAATTAGTCAGAGTGAGCGATTAACAGCAATAACCAAAAATAAAATAGAACAATTATAATATATTAAAATAAGAGTTATGAAACTGTGGTCTTTCTCAAAATATCTTTTTGTACTATATTCACCGTCCTTGTGACTACGTGAGATGATAAAATACCTACGTGATGAGATAAAGTGAGGTAAATGCATAAGCATTGTGACATAGTGTTAGGCTACTATTGACCTTTGATAACACATTAGAAAGGTTGTTTGTTTCCAGACGGTGGTTGGTTGATCATGGGAAACTGAAAAAGAAGAAGGTAAAATATTTATTTATTAAGCTAGTATTAATTTATCTTTGTCCCAAGGCCAGTTTTGGAGGTAAGTACAATGTAAGGTTTAGTGATACCAGATGGCTATAAACACCAACTAAAATTTTGGATGTAACATTGGAGAAGAGTACTTTTATTGAAATTGTCAGCGAAATGCACACATAGGAAAAACCGTATGCATATAACCATGAGCTTCTGTGCCAAGCATGCTTTAGAAAATATCACCATTTGTGTGATCCAAAATATATATTCTGTAAAGTGATCATTTGTCAAACATTTTCAAACTAAGTGCTTTGGCAGGTTGTAAGGAGGCATGTAAGGAGGGATTTACTATCACACAGTACATTAAAGGACATCATTAATTAATTAGTTATTTTAGAAGACCTTTCTAACTTGACTTGATTTTCCATAATATTATTTCCTTAAAATCATCTTAATGTGAGATCAATTTTCCAAATCCTGTGTAGCTAACTTTGCTTACCTGTTTCACCAATTTATTCCATTATAAGTAAAGACACTTCTGATTAGGGCAACGACACTTTTCAGACTTTGATAAATGAGTGCATTCGATACACCCCGCAGCTAATGAAATCCCACACCTCAGCTTAGATGACATTGAATGTGCCACAGATTGTTTATTTTCTTGAACATAATTACTAAGAGCAAAAAAAAAAATCCCCCATATACCATAATGGTGCTAAATAATGCATATCTTCATTGTTTTTTAATAGATAACTTAAAACAACAGTGTAGAAGCTTATCTTTTTTGATGCAACAGATGTTGAGTTTACACAAAACAGAAATAAACCCATGATTCTACACTTGGAATACCCATCTAATTTTAAGGGTAAGACTTTCCAGTAGCAGATGGTATTCCACACAGCCTTATAAAATAGGGGGAAAAAATGTTTGCCTTGACACTGTAAATTAACAGATTGGTTACAACTATGCACATACGGATTAATACATTTTAAATCTGTTTGTTATAGAGGTATAAAATTCCCACACAGGGCTATATTAGAATTATTAGATGTATCTTAATAATCCTTAAAGTGAAAACTCAAAATAAATTCACATGCCTTGCTAAATATGTATTTATATCCTTGGGTTTATATCACTGGATTTAATTAACAATAACGGGACCTTTTCTAGGGAGAAATTTATCATTTGGCAATAGGCCAATTTTGTATCTGATTCTGAAAAGAACATATATGGTGTCACGTTGTGCAATTCTTTTATCACAATTTAGAAAAACTATACAAAATTTAGACCACAAATTACATTGAATTGGTAAATCAACTACGCAAACTTTTTTTTGTAGCAATTTTACGTAAACCTCTCTGCCTAAAGCCAATGTCCCTTTCTATTATACTACACAACTCATTTTTCCATTAGAAAAGAATTTGCTTTTAATAATAAGAATAAGCATAAAATTGTATTTCTATTGCACTGTCACCATTAAAGGGGTTTAGTCTCTTATTTTTCAATAGTCTTTTGTATTTCTGTAGATTATCAAAGCTGTACTATAAAAACATGCTTTCCAATAGAAAAAAATTAGGCCATTAGCTAAAGTTTTATATCCCCTGAAAGTCTTCTTTTCCTAAATTGCAATAGTAAGAGTTTTATTATTGCTATAAAGTTTTTCTTTTATATAAACATTTTTTTCTTGAGCTTAAACCTCAACAGTGTAGGGATGAGTCCATCTAACATGTACTCACAAACAATGACTTTTTTCTATATTCACTTGCAATAACTGTGGTACGATGCATTTAATACTTTCTTATCTTACTTCCTTTAAAGAACACTTGAAACCATTTAAATATATTATCTCCCTTATATCTTTCTAATTACTTGAGATTATCTTACAAAGTGATTGCACTATAAAGATCACTGTATATAATGCAAACTATGTTTCAAATTGTTTCATTAGATTCATTCTGTGTTATGAGCATTCACACTTCTACTCAGAATAGTGGTATTTACTCGGCTAAAGACTAGGATCCCAGGTGACAAGGCAAAAGAGGTGGAGATGAAGGTACAGACAGGGTCTGACATAGTCATAGAGTTGACACACAATTGGGGCAGCCAACCTGTATGCACCATATATATGGCATATATACCCAAATGGGTATAATAGACCTGGACTTGATTTGCTTTTGGGGTTTAACGGATACATTGAGAAAACATTATCCAGATGACATAAAGCACAACTTAGTTTACCTCTTACCTTCCTTTTCTATTGAGTAATAGAAAGGTTTCCTCTGCCCAGGGTGAAATATGGAACAAGTATATGACTTCTTTAATTACTCTTAGTCAATAAACAGTCTCGAACAAAGGCTTCGTTATCTGGCTGGTTATTCTGGGAAGACGTTTCAAATTTGCCAAATATACCTTCTAAGAGCACAGGGTCTGAAAAGAGGAAATGGGGACAAAGAAATTTTATGTGTAATTACTAACCAAAGTAAATAACCACTCCACCTCTCCTATCCTCCTGATTTGGAGGTTTGATTAATCACAAGTCCACTAATTCCCCAGTGCAGACAGATGTCACATACCTGCAGAAAAACACTTGGTGACTAAAGGTCAGGTCAAGGGGCTTTACCACATTGCAAGAACTCTAAGGATTTTCTGTGTAAGACCTCTCTCTATTTACCTTTTCAACATTTTTGTAGTTTGAATCCTTCTCAATGGTGCCTAGGTGTGGGTTACAAGCATTGTGAAACCAACACTAGCACCTATTTTGAAATTTATGTTTTGTTTTACCCCCCTGTCTTATACCATCTTAATACAGAAGATATTAATCAAGTGAGTTTTTGTGCAATTTCCACATAATTTACTTCTATTTTTCCTTTCTACTAATTTCTAGTCAATCATGCAATTCAGAATCCAAGATTCATCATTAGGTACTAAATATATATTGCTTATCATAGTGTGATTTTTCTCACTATGTTCTATGGTCTTAGAATGTCCTTCTGGTTTGTCTTTACCACCTAAAATGTGAGATCCTTTCTTCGACATTGTGGCATAGATCATCTAAACAAATGGGGACTTGGTATTAGGTGGAGAGATGACAGCTGAAATAAAAATAAATCTACATAAAAAATTCCCAGTTTAATATATATTTTATATATTTAGAAAATAAAATTATTTTATTTGTATTACTATTTATGCTGCCTATTTCATCAATGAATTTACAAGATCGGCTAGTTGGATAGGAAACTATAGAGTTTAGATTAGTTAACTAACCAAGGGATCTTTCATGTATCTTTGCAGTCGGTTAAGCATCTGACTCTTGATTTTGACTCAGGTCATGATCTAACACAGGAGTTCAAGACCCGCATGGGGCTCTGCCCTGACAGTGCTCACCGGGATGTCTGCTTGGGACTCTCTTTCCATTTCTCTGCCCTTCCTTTACCTTTGGATGCATTATGAAGAAGTAGGATAACGATTCACCAGCAGGGGGCTATTGGAGTCAGGAGATGGCCCCTCCCAGCTCTCCTCAATTGTAGTTGGACAGTTTGTTGATACTGTAAACTGGAGTGAAGTTGAGCCAGTCACTGGGGAGGATGGATGAGGTTGTCAAGGTCTGTCAGGATGTTCTTCTCCACGCAAAAGCCAAAAGCATTGTTCTGGAACTTTCCACCATCTGTGAATTGTTTGGAAAATATTTTTGAATTTGGACTAAATTGTATTACAAATAAAATGGAAATAATATTAGTTTTTACCTTGTTAGTAAGTGTTCAATACATGGTTTCATTCCTATTTTAGCCTACTACAAGTAATAACAATACTAAATAGTAACAAAACATTTCAAAATAAAAATAAAATCTATTATCCATACTTATATTTTCAATACATAAAATTCAAGACATTATTATTGTGCCATGGGAACTATGACTCAAAAATTATTAATTGGACCTCACTTTGCAGTTTTTTTGTAAAGGCTCGCTTCCATTTTCTAACTTTGTAAAAACACAAAAGAGAAAAAAAAATAGCAGTTTCAGGACAAAGCCTCACAGAACTTTTAGGTAAATGATTCTATTCTTTTAGAATTTGGAATGAAATTCTTCTGTCTTCTGCAGGTATTTCTCCTTTGAGTAAAAACTTATGGATTGCTATAGGTTCCTAATAGAAACTGAATATTTGTTCATGGGCACGGAGTGTTAATTAGTAGTTAATCCTATTTCTCAGTTTTTTAATTAGAGACTATCAAAGAGCAGTGTGAGTCACCTTAGAAACATAGGAACATCCGCTAAAGATGTGACATATACCCCATGAAGGGAAGGTTGATACAAGTTTGGATGTATAAGAGAGAGTTAATCATGTTGGCGAAAGCCTTATTTTACTAATTTCTTATTTCAAATTTAAATGTATTCAAAATGGGGACACCTGATGGCTCAGTGGGTTAAGCCTCCAACTTCGCCTCAGGTCATGATCCCATGGTTTTTAAGGAGACTGACTTCAGGCTCTCTGCCCAGCCCACTTTGGATCTTCTGTCCCATTCTCCTTCTCTGCCTTCCCCCTGCTCATGTCTGTCCCCCTTTCTCAAAATAAGTACATACACTTAAGAAAAAGTATAAATATATATATATATATATATATATATATATATATATATACGCTTTTTGTCAAAATAAATGATTAGCCATCCTTTAGATTTCACATTTCCACCTGTCTTCCTCAAAAACCATTGAGTTCTGCAAACTAAGATAACCACCTCTTCCCAATGCTTATGCTTCTTAAAAATTTAAAGGAAACCCCCTATTCAGAGCTGGTCTGAGTCTAGAGACAGCAAAATGCAGAACAGAGAACTGTTTGGCTTCAAAATTATTTGTTGCTTTCTCAATAATTTTGCCTGAACAACAAGACTAAGGAAAAGTTCATATTATTCAGATTCCATGATATATTTCAAACTATCTGAACAATACAAACCTGTCTAACAGGACGATACATAATAACTCAAGTGAATGAGAAAAATGGTTAAAAATAAGCATGATACATATGAGGGGGCCAGCTCCTGACAAGAAACCTAGGTGTGATTTTCCAAGTTCAACCATAGGCAAATACAAAGACTTCATCTGGCAGGCCTCATGAGGAATATATGCCCTCCCCATACCAGACTTGAGGCATAACTAGTGCTTTGCAGTCTCTGAGGAGAGCTGCGGGCAGGGACTCAGAACTCTCTGGCTGGTAATACTCTTAACCTTTCACATTCCTGGGCCAGACACTGTTTACAGAAGGTCTTCCTCCTTCCTAGTGCCTCTGCAGAGGCCTCCTTTAGTGTCATGTATTCGGGGTAGGGGTGGGGGGTGTAAAGACAGAAAGGGGAAATTTTGAGGATACTTTTCTTAGTACTTTTCCACTTCAGTTCCTCTCCCTTACCAAGTTTTGAGTACCTGGCATTCGACTACAACACACATAAAAAACCAAACAAATAAACAAAGAACACTGTCAAGGTCTGAAATATTCAACAGAACAGGAAACACAAAATGGTAGGATATTAAAACTATCAGATAAGGGTTTTAATGTAACAATGATTCAAATAATGCAAAGTCTGATAGAAAAAATGAACATGTATTAACAAATGAGAATTTCCGCTCAAGAGAAGGAAAATATACAAAGAGGCAAACAGACTACCTGAAGTGAAAATACATCATATCAGAGATGAAGCATTTGTTCAGTGAGTTAATCAACAGATAGAATATCAAGAAAAGAATCAATAACTTTGATTATTTTTACATAACAAAATAAGTTTTTAACAAAGGCTGTATGATTGAATATTATGGAATTGGAATTCAGTCCTTTTTTAAATTAATTTTTTTCTGTTTTTTCTAGTAATCTCTACATCTACATCTCTACATTTAATTTAAATTTAAATCATTTCTATTATTTTGTGTGTGTATATATATATGTGTGTATCTTGTGTTAATTCGTTAATTCTTATTAACTCTTCCTTCTAAAATCAAAACTGGGCTGCCTTTTTATCCTATGACTTTTTCCATTGCAATCACTTGTTACTCCATTGATTTGAAATTACACATGTATAAGGCAGTCATTTTATGGCGTGTCTACTATATGATAAATTCCATAACAGCAACTGACACCTGTTTGTGCTGCGTTGCAGACCCAGTGTCTGACAACTTATAGTCAATAAATATTTGGGTGGATATTGATTGAATAAATACCCGAATGGATGCCATATCTTTCCCTAGCTCAAAAAGTGCATGTGTTAATAGCTGACAGTAATTGATCTCTGCAGTTAGAGTATAGAGAAAATTTATCATGATAAACTCATTATTTATGTCCTCTAATTAAGCTAACTTAAAAGCTATAAAACACCATTCTTCCTGCTACTAAACCTCTTAAGTGATCTTACCTCCTAATTAATTGCACAATAGACAATTCCTGGTTTGGTGCTTATTTTATGTTTGTCTTTATTTTTTTAGATATCTCATAAATTGATACCATGAAAACATAAAATTATGTTAGTATACACACAAGAGGATATTGTCAAGAATATTCTTGTTAAAATTCCAGTAAAATGTGAATGCAAAGAGTTGCATACAAATCAGGAGTGCCTGGGTGGCTCAGTCGGTTAAGTGGCCGACTTCAGCTCAGGTCATGATCTCACGGTCTGTGAGTTCGAGCCTCGCGTCGGGCTCTGTGTTGATGGCTCAGAGCCTGGAACCTGCTTCGGATTCTGCGTCTACCTCTCTCTCTCTGCCCTTCCCCTGCTCATGCTCTGTCTCTCAAAAATAAATAAACGTTAAAAAATTATTTTAAAAGTAAATAAATAAAAGAGTTGCATACAAATAAGATCAATTTAACATTATTTTGTATTTGAAATGTTATTTGTATCTTCTGTTACTAAAGAGACAATTTATTTATAAAATTAATGATTAGAATCTTCCCAAAGGATTTATTTCTTATAGAAAGAAATCTTTTGTGGATTGCAAGTAATGAAACCGCTTCATCAAGTCTCTGTGGTGATTGATTATTTTAGTTCAGGAGATTTTCCTTAGTCCTTGTCTAAACAATTCATTGATTTCTTTCATTTACTTTTGTAATGTCTCAAGTATAGCTTTTCATTATCTGTTAGTAACAAGTGTTTCCTCTGTGGCATACTATTGTTTTCACACTATTAATAAGTACATATTTATGCACACATGCATAGAAATATTATCCTTTAATATTTTGTTTCTGTGCTCTAAAGAGTAAGCATTCATAAGACTATACATCTTAAATAACCCTTTGTCAAATAGTTCTCTTCAGACAATTCTGAATTTCAGATGTTACCTTGTATGATTATAAAGGCAGAACATGGAGAGCGGCTTATATTTATTATGTTTAATATATTTTTTGCATTATGTCCAGATTGCATTGTTTTCATGATCTCTTAAATTGGTACCCGGAGATAAATTTGATGGAAAATGAATATTCTTTACTTTTTAAGGAAATCTAGCTATTATACATAGAAATACATTTGTATTTTTCTATAAAAAAGAAATAATCGTAACAGAAAAGAATTAACAGAAAGAAAAATGCATCTTACTAATACATACATATGTACAGTAGCATTGCAAAAACTTAGTATCTAAATCATGAGTAGTTAGATATCTCCTAAATCTGAAAAAAATAACAGAGCTAATAAGGAAATTAAGAAAATAAATTCATGATCATTAGAATAATATATATTTACTTGCTTAGAAATGTTTTTTTACTACTACAGAAGTAGGAAAAAAACTTAAACCTATACTCTGGCTAAATTTTCTAAAATTTCAAACTAGTTAAATATTAATTAAGAAAAAAACTGGCAGGTTAATAATTCATTTTTTGTAGACCATTTATCTGGCAACATGAGCCTTAAGACGTATGTTACTAACTTTGAAGGAAACTTGACTCATAACAATTTTTAAAAGCCTATAAATATAGAAGAGTGGGAATACATACGTGCAGCACTCAATATTAGTACAGCACTTTAGTAAATGATCATGATGATCTTGAAATATCTAAGAAAAACTAAATTGTTTGCATAGTTATTTAATGAAGGGACTCTTTCCCAAGCAATAATGGTTGAGGCGGAAAATCATTTAAAATAAAAGAAAAAGAAAAAACGACTGAAAACCTCCCTTCTGACTTGAGATGGGAACTAGTGAGCAGATACTGATTTGCATCAGTATGTATGAAAATGGAGACAATCTGTAAGAAGATCAGAACTTAGGCCATTAAATATAGAGAAGAACCTTCGCTAATCTTTTCATAGACAAGTCCTTGAAACAGCAGAACCTAGAAAAAATAATGCAAAGAAGTTTCTACCCAATCCAAAGGTGGACCTCATGACTTTTTTTTTTTTTTTTTAGAGTCAAGGTCATGGCAAGCTTTGCAGATTGATTTTGCCTATGCTTGTCTGCACAAAAGCCCTGCGTTCTTGGGGCAACAGAATCTAATAAGATGAGAATTAGGATTTTATATGTCCTCATTATTTATGTTTGTATCAAATACATCCTCACTCAGCAATCTCAGACTTATTTATTTGTAGAATCACTTTTGCATATCAATAGTTTAGAAAGAGTAGACAGTAATAGTAATTTTCCTTGAAATATTCTGGATGTATCCCATATTTTTTAATTAACTCTCTTCAAAAATATGTGATGATAAAAAAATTAAAAACAGAAAAACCTAGTTTTCCCCCATCTGCATTTCTTCTTTACTTTTGTAGGACAATTTATTTCTGACACTCTAATCACCAAATGTGTGGCCCCATGTGTGTTTTCCTCATACCAAGCAATTCTCTTGGACACCAAATTCATGTTCCACACTTCAGCTCGTTTCCTGCAACTGCATCCCTGATGATAGCCTCAGATTCCACAGGTTAAGGGTTTCGTTCCAGAAAACTGCCCCCACACACAATGTCAGATTCCCGTTGCAAGTCCAGCTTGTTGCCTGTGGTTTTGACCTACTGTTAATAGATAAAAGGTTCCAATGATGCCCATCTTGGGTACTACTAGTTATCACAAGCTTGAGCATCCCTGAGAGTCTATCAACGCAGAATCATTACTAATTTCTGTCCTTCTTAGATTCTTAGATTCAGTGATGCTTGAGTGGCACCTACATGATGCAAAAGTTCATTGTTAAGGGCGAGATAACAGTTTTTGACAATAGTCTCAGAGAGAAGCTTCCTCGATAACAGAAAAAAAATCATTCCTCTGTGTTAGATCTAGGATTGGATCTATTCTTTAGGCTAATTCTGAGCAGGGCTTCTTATAAAAATGGGCAGATCAACCAGGTTCAGGTCATTTAGACTAATAAATAAAGCCAGCTTTTAAGATTGTGCTCTTAGGGTAAGGATGAGCTTGCGAGTTACCTTCCAGTTATTACAGGCATCATCAAAGTCTTTGGAGATTGTCTACCATCAATCTCCTAGGGACATTATTAAACATCACAGAAGAACGACCATCTTGCTCGTTTACCTAATTGCATGCTATATATGTCTCTATAGAGTCTCATTCTCTAATTTTAAGAATGTCTCCAATGTACTTCCTCCTAATCATAATAAGTAAATATCTCTATCAATAGTTCTAGCAATCTAATCTCCATTTCAAATTATCCTCACGGGGTTATAAAGATATCTTTATACCCATGACAAATGGCCACACTTACACTGCACCTAGATTTACCAAACAGCAATACTTTATACAGTGTCCAAACTATAACACTGACAGTGAGTTCACTGCTAGCTCTTAGAAAAAATCCCCTCCAACTGTGGTTGGTACCACTTCCATTAAGAACGGCTCTTTCTCTTTGTACACTTTGAAGTCTTAAACTCATCCAAAAGTCCTGTCCACTGGTGTATATAAATACTATATACTGTTTTCTTACAGTAGGATGAACTAGAGAAAGCAAAACATTATGAGGTAAATCATGAGGAAGAGAAAATTCATTTACAGTCCTGCCCTGTATTTACTGAAAAAAAAAAAAAAAAAAAGCTGCATACAAGTGGACTTGTGCAGTTCAAACCCATGGTTATTGTAGGGCCAACTGTACTGAGAAAGAGAAAGTATTCAAATAAAAATGTTTGAGTCATCGATGACATTATTAAGCCACCAAACCAACCCTGGGGCCTCTAATTCCAGGCTTCTATTACATAATCATTAAAAGTCCTTATTACTTGCTATTGAAAATGAAATTAATTGAACTGTTTACTAAATATCTCTTTATCCGACTTATAAGACAGAGACCAGATTGTATATGTCATCTTTCGGTACCACCCAGAACAAAATCTCTGCCTGAGATTTTCCTGTCATATTTGCTGATTATTACAATGCTTTTCTCATAGTCTAAGCCTCGATGGTAAAAGAAAGGATATAAAAAATACATATTTCAAACCTCCTCTTTCAATTTTTGCATGGGAATTTGGAATTGTGTTGCAATTCAGGGTGATTTAGGTTTAATTCTCAGTCCTTGACAGAATGTATGAAAAAGAGCGGTTGACACTAGAATCTGGTGATGTTTTCCTTTGGGAAAGAACAATATTTAGAAAAAAAAATACAAAATAAACAACAAACAACGAACAAACCAAGAACAAAACACATACACACACAACCTGACCATTCAGCAGCTGCTATCTTTTGAATGAGCAATTCATCGGGTTTGTGTGTGAGGTGGAGAGCTTTGGGTGTTGTAGTGTCAGTTCTAATTCAGAAGCAATATTGAAATGCATTCTGCATAATGGTAAAATATCAAGTTGTGGGAAAATCTAAAACACTAATTCACATGCAGCATAAATGTCACCATAAGCTGAGGAAGCGGATAGTACCAAACTGAGGGTGGAGCATCAGGGTCAAAGTCAAATAGATTCTTTGTTAGTGGTGGAGGGCCATTGGGATGAAGGAGTCTCATGAATGCTTGAGAAGAAAAAATCCAGTACAAAATGAGGCAATCAGTTAGAACAAAAGATGACAACATTGGAAAGCGATCAGAGCTTCTGTGCTGGCCCAGACTGGAGAAACAAGAAAGGCAGTAGATAATATTGTGAGTAGTGGGTTAGAGAGGTGGTATTCATACCCATTCTTGGAACTTTTGTTTCTAGGCGGAAGTGACGTCACGCAATCCATAAACCCAACAAGAACGTCTGAGCCCGCGACTTCTGATACTTACCTACAAACTGCAACGGATAGAAAAAGAACCCTAGAGCCTGCTTCGGAATTGGCTTAGGAAACTTTTGCGTATAAGTGTATATAGGCCTGTAACGGAGCCCTTCTATGTGTGACAGAAAAGATGGAAGCATCACGCATCAACTGATTTCCCAACTCAAATTCACAACTTCTCTCATACCATTTTTTCCCAAAGCATTCCTTCAAAGACAGTAAGTTCTTTCATTAATACGGCTGCTGTCTCTATGACGTGATTCGGAGTTCTGTTATTAAAGCATGCATTTAAAAATGGTTCAAAATAGACAATTAAGCATTTTATACATAGAAAACTGGGGGTAGCTATGAAAAAGAAATCGAACTTAAGCGGAAGAAATATAAATTGTAATCTGAGTGAATCCACAAATAGAGCAAAGTGTATTTATACTGCCTACCTATTATTGAGGGAAAAATATGCTTGTATGATTTCTCTTCTCATTCAGACAGGCTTCTATTTGAAATCTCAAAAATTCTTTTGTATTCCTAGGCTGAGTGGTAAATGCTTTGTATGAGAGAATTCTTTTATTCAAAAAATATGGTATTATTTGATTTTTCCGAAATTCCCCTTATGCTTTTTAGGCAGATACCAGACATACTAAAACACTTGAGTTTTAAAATAACTGGTATTATAAGAAAGAGGCACAAATTGAGTATCTAAAATACTTCATCATTATTTTGCTGTGAACAGAAACCACTTTATAGACTCAGAACTGCTTTTTTTTCCGGGGGGCAATTATCATGAATATGCATGAATCGTGGTTCATTTTCCATTTATGTTGCAAATAGTCAACACTAGAATTGCAGTATAACAACTTAATCAGCATACCTTAATGCTCTTCATTCTCTTATGTCTAGATTTTCCTAGGCCAAAGTGATTTATATGCTTTATATCGAAATTAACAGCACAATAATGGGTAACTCTTTTTGATGTTTTCTTGTATTGTAAACACCAAACTAAATATTGGAATTCTTTAACTTACAAACAGGTCATGTTCCAAAAAGCCACTTTACTCTCAGGTGGGAGAAAATAAGAATGCATCTTCTTGCAAAAATAGCAGTTGAGCAGCATAACTGGTTTGAGGAAAATTTTTAAAAGTGAAATTTTTGTCACACCAGGATTTATGATCAGAAATGTATACTCTCAGTGGAAGAAGCTTTCCTGGGTCTCCCCACCCCTTTTTTCTCATAGAGTACCGCTGCTTCTTCTAATCATCAAGGTGATTGAGCAAGGTCGGGAGGTGGGCTGATGTGTATTCTGACACTTTCAAGTAGATTAAGGACATAGATTCTTTCAACTGATTGTGTTGAATGCCCACCCAACTCAAATGTGTCCAGGCATGAATAGCTACAATTAATTCTCAAAGAGCTCAAATGCTGCTTAATTGAGACAAATAAATACAAATATGATATATTAATTTTTTAATGTTTATTTATCTTTGAAAGAGACAGAGAGAGAGAGCAAGAGGGGGAGGGGCAGAGAGAGAGGGAGACACAGAATCTGAAGCAGGCTCCAGGCTCTGAGCTGTCAGCACAGAGCCCAACACGGGGCTCTAACCCACCAACTGCGAGACTATGACCTGACCCGAACTCTGACGCTTAGTTGACTGAGCCACCCAGACGCTTCGCAAATATGATAAATTAGTAGATCATGATACAGATAGGTCAGAGTGATGACACACAGAATTATTAGGTTATTTTTTTTTTAATTGGGTGATGAGGAAAGGCCATTTTCAGGAAACGACATTTAACCTTGAGCCCGGAGGACACGGAGAACTTGACTGAAGTACATAAACTAAGTATATCTGTGGAATGAAAAGGCTGGTGTCTTAAGCCTTAGGACAAGTGGTGAAGTGATATCCTATCAGGAGGAGACATTTTCTGTCTAAATTTGCAAACCCAGGATGTGGGGTTTGGGTCTTAATCTCAGTGCCCTGGTATGCAAGTAATGATTTTAAGGTTAAAGAATATTGTGTTTAATATTTGGAAAGATCTCACTCACTGAATGAAGGCTTACTCTCTTTTCTGTTTTTTTTTTTTTCTTTATGTTCTCGGTCTTTTATTTTTCCTTTCTTCTTTTTTTTGTGTTTCTTTTTCCCTTATATTTATAAGCAGGACATATTTTAGAACTGAGTTTGATAATGGGACTTTAGGATAAACTGTGTAATTGCATTTCTCAAACTTACAATATTTCCTAATGCGTGTAGTCATCCATTCACTTAACGAATACGCATCAAGTGTGTTTTCTATGTGAAAACGAACCTAGATATCAGGTATGGAGCAGCAAATGTGAGAGACAGCGATCCCTGTCCTCAGAGAGCAGAAAGAGATAATTAAAACAAAATAACTAAAATATATACTCAGAAAGATAGTGATAAAGGTGAGGAAGAAAAATAAAGCAGAGAAGATAGATGTGAAATATTAGGGGATGGGAGGAAGGTCTCAATTTCATACAGGGTTGTCCAAAAGACCTCATGGAGGAGATAATGTATAAGTAAGGGCTGGAGGATGAGGAAGTGTATGTTGTGGAAACCTGACACAAGACACTTGGAGGTGGATGGAAGTGAAAGTCCTCACACCTTGAGCTGGGGCAAGGTATTGTGTTTAAGAAGAGTAAGAAGGCAGCAAATGAAATTCCAGGACCAGATCCTGTAGAGCTGTGAAGAGCACTGTAAAAGTTTGGCTTTTATATTGAGAAAATGGGCAACTTGTGGAAAGTTTTGATCAGACTAGTGATAGGATCTGTCTTAATTCTAACAATATCCCCCTGGCTGCTTTGTGAAACTAAACTTCGGAGAAGGGCAAAGTCAAAACTAAAAAGATTAATTAGAAGTTATTCAACAACAGAGACAAGAGATAAATGTTGCCGGGCAAAGCAGTAGCTTAGAAGAAAGAAGTAGCAGATGCTAGGTCCATTTGGAGGAAATTCCTAGAGCATTTTAGAGGAATTGGATGTTGGATGTGAGAAAAAGAAAAGAAACTCTGATGTTTCCCATTTTTGGCCTAAGCAACAGGAAGGAGAGGGTTGGTTTTAACAAAAAGGAGGAACATAAGAAAAGCAAAGTGTTCATTTATTCACAGTAAGGACTGCGGGTAGACCAAGGGCTTTGTTTTTAAACCTTTTAAGTTTGAAGAATTTAGGCAGTTAGATGAATGGCCAACAAGGGGTCTTTATGTAGATGGTATTTAGAGTCATGATAGAGGTTGAGGTCAGTTATAAAGCAAAAGCAGAGTAAAAAAAAAATCAGGAATAGATCCTGGGATACTCTAATATTTCAGTGTCTGACGATAAACTGTTAGTTTTGCAAAGGAGATAGATGAGGAGATCAATCCAAAGCTTTGTATTCTAAAAGAATACAGAGAATGTTGTACTTTAGAATAAAAGCAAGGATCACATAACCAACTGTGGTGTTTGCTATAATTAGTTGGGACTGATTGAGATTAATAATTGAAAGCTGGATTTTGTGGCACTGACAAGGATATTTTGAGGGATTATTACAATTAAAAGCATTATTTTAATAATTCTTGTAATAATTTTCTGACTGAAGAGAAAATCAGATGAGAGCAACTGAAAACATTGACTATAGACATCTCTTTTGAGGTATTTTTCTTTATATAGGAGAAAAAGGGAGAATCTGTGAAAGATAGAGTTTAAGAGATAGTTTTTGCGATTTTAGTTTGTAGTGGAAAAATGAAAGATTTTTATAATCGGGAACATTCTGTGAGATAAAGAATCCTAGAGAATGCGGGAACAGAGGAGGAGAGGAGTTACGACAATGTCCAGTAGGCCGGTAAGTGAGGGTGGAAGTCGCCGTATGCAAGAGCGAAGAAAATTCTTTCATCAAAGTAACAGAAGGAACTAAATACATGAACAGAGAGACAAGTTGTGGAAATTCTCTTGTGATCGAATCCATTTTTTTCTTCGTTAAATATAAAGTAAGGCCATTCCCCTAAGAGTGAGGACTGGAAAGAGAATCGCAAGCATTGTGGAGGTGTGTAATCATTTTCCAAGCGAGTGGGAGGGTAACTGATTTAGGGAAATGGAGAATGACTTCTGGGACACAACTTAGTTAGTGATCATTAATTTTAAAATCTGCTTTGCTCTAGCCATGTTCAGTTACAGATGTGAAGCCCTGATACTTTCTTATTCTACCTATTTCTCCATTAGTCAAGTAGCTGTTGTACTTTCTTTGTTCTATCTGTACTTTCTCTTTTTTATACATGTACTTAATATTTTGTTTTAAAAACATTTCTTTCCTAACTTTCAAACATGCTTTGCATCCCATTGATTGCTCACTGACATAACACTGTTGCAGCGTGCCGGTAGCCATAGAGACAAACTATAATTTAGTTCTTCACATTTAAAGAAAGATAAAGCTCACGTGAATAATACGCCCATAAGACCAACAACGATCAATAGAATAAATTCATATTTTGTTGCAAGAATACTGCTAAATGAACATGCTTTCAAAATTCACAGAGAAAGAGTGAGTACATATTTAGTAGATTTTAATCCATATTTTCAAAATAGCATACCATGGTTGTTACATTGTCTAGCATATGGGTAGAAATCAATGTTACCAAATAGTAGTAGTAGTTGTAGAGATGTTACTTTTGTTACTATTACTATTAAAATGTTTATTCTCCAAACTACTTACTTAAGATTTCTGCAATTATACCAAATTGCTCTGCAATCTGTCATCGTCAATTGTTCCATTTTCTCACCAAAAGTATATTGCTTTAATTACCTACTTGTTAGTCCACTTTCAGCATGCTGGTTTCAGACTACAGCTTCAGTACAGCCCTTAACTGTTGCTACCATCTCTCATCTCAATCTCTCCAATTATGCTAACACGGATTAACCAGGATTATTTTACTAAATTGTGTATCTAAACAAAATGTACTTACTTAATGCTCTTGGATGGCTGCCTGTACCTTCTAAAAAGCCCTGTGGTGTCTTCTGTGTCCCTCTGCTATGATTTCTCAAAATAATTTCACTTGCATTCCATAGCCAGCAAGTCCACCAATACAAAATGATCAGAAGATGCTGTTTTTTGCTCTCTTTCTAGACCCATCTAATTCTAAATCATTGCTTCAGGTTATGATCTGGATTAACTCTCTAAGGCAGTCTTCCTTAATCACAGGCAGTTAATACTCTTCTAAAATCATAACTCATGCTTACTTTTATTTAGCACTTAATTGATGCATGTGGTGTTTATTTCAAATTCTCTGTACTTAAAACAATACTGGCAATATTACAAAGGCACAATAAACAATTGTTAACTGAGTGAATTAATTCATGTTTTAATTAATAGACAATGTACTCTTCTTTTGAATATTAAAGTAAGCAAGTAGAAACACAATGAAAGGAAACACTATTTTCAAAGAGTAATACTCACTATAATTATTGTAAAAAGACCAAAAATATTACAAATTGAATCTCTAAATAATTATATTCAACTTTTGGAAAACACTATAATTTTATTACTGGGCAACTTTCTTTTTAAGAAGCAGAAACAATAGAGCAACACATTTTTATAGATGTTTTAATAAAGGTATTACAGACAATTAGCAAGTTGAAAAAGGAGCTGACACAGCTAATGACATTAGAGGCGTCTAATTTAACAAGTGAATAAGGAAAACAGTCCCTAACGTGGAAATATGATGGATCATGAAGTGGCCTGATTAGGCTGAGCAAATACTGTAATTTTGATCCGCCACTGAACTTGCAGAGTTAGTCCACAGATCCTTAATTCTCAGCTTAACCACTTCCAGAATTATGCAGAGTTAATTGCTATTTTAATAAGTCTTTTCAGACTAACAGGTCATTGTACCCGCTTTGGATGATTAGTTTAAGGAAAAAAGCATCTTTGGTAATAACAATATAGTGAGTTGATTAGTAAATAGATATAAACGTCTTTCAAAAATATGAAGAGAAAAAAGATTTTATGGTATTTTTTTCTTGGTGTTGTATTCATTTTAAAGAAAGAGGTTTTGTTTTTGTTTTTGTTTGTTTTTTGTTTGTTTGTTTGTTTTTGTTTTCAGAATCAGTTAGACTTCTAGGGATATTACTCATGATGATGTTAGTGTGACCCGGCCTCCTACTTTTTTGTCCATAGTCATAGAAAGTCCTCCAACAAAGTTTCTAAAAGAAAATACTACCTTTTTTTTCATTTACTCGATATTAGCAAAATGGTGGTGATTTAGTCAGCTGTGGTTAAAAACATAAATGATGAATTCTGAATAAATAGCTGACTTCCCAGAAATACTCGCCGCATTGTTTAAAACAGCAAAAAATTTTAGTCAAGTTAAATGTTCAACAATAGGAGATTTTAGCACATATATATAATAAAAAGTTCTATTGAATAATAAAGCATGTATTTTATGAGAATATTTAATGACATGGGAATTTTGTAATTATATCAAAAATATCAAAAGCAATTGAAAAATATCATATATATTTCCTATGTTTAATATTTTTAAACCTCAATATCTGTTATATGAACATACTACATGTAACAAAAATATTAAAAATATTCATAAATTAAGAATACGTGTGTTCTCTCTGTTCAGCATTTTTAATACACTTTATGTGTTTATGTTTTAGATCAGCTTTAAAATTGAGTGGAAGAAACAGTGTTCTTCCTTTTTTGGATACCCACTGGCCCAGTACATGCCTAGACTTCTCATTATCAGCATCCCCCACCTGTATGGTGGGCGTGTTTGATAGAATTGATAAATACTTTCAGTGACTAATTATTATCACCCAAAGCCAATGTTGTGGGTTTTTTTATAGCAATATAAAAAAATGCAGTTAGCTGGTTTTTCATTCAATATGGAGAATATATTTGGGCTACAATGCTGTATAAATTAAATAGACTAGTTTATGCTCTGAAAAATAGTTAATCCTTTTATCTCCATTGATTAACAGAAGAAAAGTTTATTTCTAGGTCACTACATATACTTCATCCTGGTTGATCAGTGGAATTGCAGGAGGTGGCATTCTACTCCACACGGTCCCTCAGAAATACAGGGTATGGTGGAATTCTCTGACATTTTGAAACAGTGGTCTGTGGTCACTGTTGCAGAGAACAGAGAAGTGTAGGAATCATCCCCTTGTTCAATTTTGATCATGCAGGCATACCAGGTTTTACTGCTCGTCACTATATCACACTTCCCAGATATTACGTTTTTTACAAATCGAAGGTTCGTGGTAACCTTGCATCAAGCAGATCTTAGTGGTGTCATTTTTCTAATAGCATTTTCTCACTTCTTGTCTCTATCACATTTCAGTGTTCCCTGCAATATTTCAAACTTGTCATTATTATTGTATGTGTTATGGTGATCTGTGATCAGTGATCTTTGGTGTTACTGTTGTAATTGTTTGAGGTGCCACAGGTCAGACCCATGTAAGACAGCAGACTTAATAGATGTTCTGACTGCTCCACTGACCAACTGTTTCCCTCTCTCTTTCCCTCTTCCTGAGCCTCCCTATTTCCGGACACATACCGATATTGAAATTAGGCCAGGAACTAACCCTACAATGACCTCTAAGTGTTCAAGTGAAAGGAAGAGTCGTCCGTCTTTCAATGGTTAAGCTTAGTGAGGAGAGCATGTTGAAAACCAAGATGGGGTAAAGAATAGGACTCTTTCACTGAACGGTTCACCAGGTTGTGAATGCAAAGGAAACATCATTGAAAGAAATTAAAAGTTCTACTTTTAACAATAAGAATGAACATACAAATGATAAGAAAGTGAAGAGAAAGTTTTGTGCATATGGAGAAAGTTTCACTGGTATGGACAGAAGATCAAAGCAGCCACAGCACTCCCTTAAACAAAAGTCTCATACAGAAGAAGACCCT
This sequence comes from Paradoxurus hermaphroditus, assembly GCA_004024585.1. Taxonomy (NCBI): domain Eukaryota; kingdom Metazoa; phylum Chordata; class Mammalia; order Carnivora; family Viverridae; genus Paradoxurus; species Paradoxurus hermaphroditus. The sequence goes on along the minus strand of PITB01003539.1, from coordinate 93,583 downwards.
AACAATTCGATGAAGGCTGAGACAGTCATGGGAGCTACGGAAGGAAAGCTTAAAGCTAGCAGAAGTTGGTTTATGAGATTTAGAAAATATACTATTTCCATTAAATAAAAGTACAAGGTCAAGCAGCAGGTGCCGAAGTAGAAGCTGCAGCAAGTTATCCAGAAGATTTAGGTAAAATCATTAATGCAGGCGACTACACTAAACAATAGACGTTCATCCTAGATGAAGCAGCCTTCTATTGGAAGAAGGACTTTCATAGCTAGAGACGAGAAATCAATGCCTGTCTTCAACGCTTCAGAGGACACACTGTCTCTCTTGCTAGGGGCTAATGCAGCTGGTGACTTCAAGTGGAAGCCAATGCTCATTTACCATTCTGAAAATCCTAGGGCCCTTGAGAATTTTCCTAGATCTACTTTGCCTGTGCTGTATAAATGGAACAACAAAACCTGGATGTTTACAGCATTGTTTCCTGAACACTTTAAGTCAATTATTAAGATCCCTTCTCACAAAGGAAAAATAAATAAATAAATAAAAGATTTCTTTCAAAGTATGACTGCTCGATGACAATGCGCCTGGTCACCCCAGAGGTCTGATGGCGATGTGCAGCGAGATTAATATCGTTTTCATGCCTGCTAACATAACGCCCATTCTGCGGCCTGTGGATCGAGAAGTCATTTCAACTTTCAAGTTTTCTTATTTAAAAAAATACATGTTGTAGGGCTATAGCTGCCATAGATAGTAATTCCTTTGATGGATTTGAGTGAAGTAAGTTGAAAACTTTCTGGAAAGGATTCACCTTTCAGGATGCCATTCAGAACATCCGTGATTCATGGGACGTAGTTTAAAATACCAACATGGAGCGGCATTAGGAAGAAGTTGATGAAACTCCTCCAAGATGACTTGGAGGGGTTCAAGACTTCGACGGAGGAGATGGCTGCAGATGAGGTAGAAACGGCAAGAGAACTGGAATCTGAAGTGAAGCCTGAAGATGGGACTGAATCGCTGCAATCTCAGGGTAAAACTTAACGAATGAGTGAGAAGTTGCTTTTCATCGACGAACACAGAAAATGGTGTCTTGGATGGAAACTACTCCTGGTGAAGATGCCGTGAAGACTGTGGAAATGACCACAAAGAATTTATACTAGTACACGTGCTCCCGTGATAATGCAGCAGCAGGGTTTGAAAGGATAGACTCCCATCGTGAAAGTTCTGTCATGAGGAAAATGCTATCAAATAACAGCACAGGGGACAGAGAAACTGTTTCTGAAAAGTACAGCCAAGCAACATAATAAACCTCAATGATGTCTTATTTTAAGAATTTGCCACAGGGGCGCCTGGGTAGCCTAGTCACTTGTGCATCTGACTCTTGATTTTGGCTCAGGTATGATCTCACCCTTTGTGAGTTCAAGCCTCATGTCGGGCTCTGGGCTGACAGCATGGAACCTGCTTGGGATCCTCTCTCTCTCTCTCTCTCTCTCTCTTTCTCATTCTCTCTCTCTGTGCCTCCACCACTCATGTGCTCTCTTTATCTCAAAATATAAAAATAAATAAATATATATTAAAAAGAAAATAATTGCCACAACCAACCGCACCTCCAGCAAGCAACAGCTCGATCAATCAGCAGCCATCAACATCGAGGCCTCCACCAGCAGAAAATTTACGACTAAGTAAAAGTTTGGTTGATAGTTAGCATTTTTTAGTAATAAAATTTCTTTTCAAATAAGGTAGATATATTGCTTTTTTAAGGCATCATGCTTCCACATACTTAATGGACTACAGTGCAGTACAGTATAGCTTTTATGTGAAAACGTGTGTTGACTCTCTATATTGTAATATTTGTTTTACAGCAGTGGTCTGGAAACAAGTTCACACTATCTCTGAGGTATGCCTGTATCGCGTTTGCCAAAGTAATCACATGGAACACTATGCCCAGGGGAGAGGGAAAGGTAGTGAATACATAGCCTTGTCTCTGTGACACATCAAATATTTAAAAATCATATTGGTAATACATTTAAGGGACAGATAATATTCCAGAAGTAACAATCCAAGGCATGAGACATTAGGAGGCAGGCTGTATATTTTTACATGACATTAAAGGAATAATCAAATACCAGTTAATACTATGACTATCACATTTAAAGTTATGTAAAGCAACTATTGTTTTAGTTGAAGCATAATTGACATATGACATTATATTAGTTTCAGGTGTACGATATAATGATTTGGTATTTGAATATATTGCAAAATGATCACCACAATAAACCTAGTTACCACTATGTTTTTAAAATTTTTTTTTAACATTTATTTATTTTCGAGAGACATAGAGAGAGAGCATGAGCAGAGGAAGGGCAGAGAGAGAGGGAGACACAGAATCCAAAGCAAGCTCCAGGCTCTGAGCTGTCAGCACAGAGCCTAACGTGGGGTTCGAACTCACAGATGGTGAGATCAGGACCTGAGCTGAAGTTGGCCGCTCAACCCGGACCTGAGCTGAAGTCGGCCGCTCAACCGACTGAGCTACCCAGGCTTCCCTAGTTGCCACTATTACTACAAACAGTTACACATATTTTTCTCGTGATGAGAAGTTTCAAGATCTACTGTCTTAGCACCTTTCAAAAGCACAGTGCAGTATTTTTTACTATAGTCACCATATTATACATTACATTCACTTTACTGAAATATTCGTTTTATTACAGAGGTATGGAACAAATTCACGATATGTCTGAGATATGCCTGTATCCCATTTGCCAGGTTAATCACATGGAAAGCCAGAAAATGATATATTTTATCTGCATTATTTATTTTATAAATGGGAAATTTGCACCCATTTTTGACCCCTACCAACCATTCCACCCGCCTGCCTTTGGCAACCATTAATTTGTACTCTCTATAAGTCCATTTTTTTTTTTTTTGGTTTGTTTTTTGATTCCATGTATAAGTGAGATCATATGGTATCTGTCTTTCTCTGACTTACTAAAAGCAATGGCTTATAATTGTATCATTTTATTTTTAACCTTGTTATTTTCTTTTAATGTTCGTTTATTTTTGAGAGAGAAAGTTACAGAGCACAAGTGAGGGAGGGAGACAGAGAGGGGGAAATAGAATCCAAAGCAGGGTCCGGGCTTCAAGCTGTCAGCACAAAGCCCACAGTATGGGATACAGGCAAATCTATATGGGCTACAGGCATATCTCAGACATAATGTGAATTTGTTCCAGCCCACCGTAGGGCTCAAACTCACAGGAGATCATGACCTGAGCTGAAGTCAGATGCTTAACTGACTGAGCCACCGAGATGCCCCTAATGTCCTTACTTCTTACATGAACAACATTATTTAACCACTTATAATTCAGCAGCAACAGGAATTCACCTAAGCTTTGCTAGATAGCTTTTAACTTATGTCTCATGTGCATGTGTTTGCTCTCTCTCACTTTCTCCCTACTTCTATGTCTACCTCCTTCTCCCATGTTATCGTGTATCTATACATTGAAGACTAAAAAGTGAGACACTACCATATTAATAGTGAACTCGGGATAGTGAGATACTCAAAAAAAGATTCTAGATGATTTTGTTTTGTTTTGCTTTTTTGTATTTTTGCAAATAAATTGTATTGTTGTAATTTAGAGAAAATAACTAAATTAGTTTAGATGTGCCTGTTTAAATTATACCACATTGCAACCATAATTGGTTTTGGAAGATTAATAGCAACTTGTCAGTAGTAGTGAAAGCAGAAAGGGAAAGGAGACAAGTATTATCTGTGTGAACTTAAAAAGGAAGCCATTAGATTGAGGTGGCTTTGATGTCGCGTAGCCTATGTGAGCACAAAAAACCTGAGCCTATTAATGCTTTAAGATTATGAAATGGAAACCAAAGGACAACCAATTACAAACAACCAACTAAGCTTTTAACTTAGTCAATCGATAATTCCCTCACTTCGCTTCTGCTTTTCCTGTACGAAAACCTCCCTTCCAAACTCCTGCGGTGGAGCTACTAATAATTTCCAGTTTGGAAACACCCTGTTTGAATTATTTTTTATTCAAATAAACTCTTAAAATGTTTAACATGCCTCATTTTGTCTTGTAACACCTGTTCTCTTAATGTATCACCAATGGGAATTTCATTTACATTAAATGAGGCAAAGACAATAATAATACATTCAAATATTTCCTCTACTTTCCTTAGCCTTCCCTGTGACTGATTTGGCAAATGCACAAATTCATATACTGAAGTTTTGTGTTACTTTGTTTTGTTTAAAACTGAATGAAATGTTGACGTACTTTTAGAATCAAAACTGCATCCTCAAGAATTGGGTTTTGAGACTCGGATAAAAACAAACGAGTTGAATTATATACACTTTTGGCCTAAAAATTGAATATATTTGGCAACATAAAAAATGCACAATAAAATAAACAAAATATCTTTCCTCCTTAAAACAGGCATTAATATGGAAACAAACTGGCTACTAAGGTGACAGAACCATCAATGATGTATGGCTGTCTCCTCTCTCCATGGGGGGAGGCATTCTCATACCTCCACTGGGTGCTCTAAACTGTGCACAATGCCAATCTCTATATATTATTGTTTTCTGTATACATGTATACTTACAGTAAAGTTTAATTTATAAATTAGAAGCCGTAAGAGATTAAAAATATCAACCAATAATAAAATACAGCAATTATAAATTATAATTACCATTTATAAAAATATACTGATAAAATTATGCGAACATAGTCTCTCTCTCTCAAAATATCTTACCCTACTGCATTCGCCTCTCCTGCGAAGATGCTAGATGATAAATGGCCCACGTGACAAGATACAGTGGAGGTGAACTATATGGACACTATGACATAACGTCAGCTACTATTGACCTTCTGATGCTATGTCAAAAAGAGGATTATCTGTTTCTGGCCCCTAGCCGACCATGGGTAACTGAAACTGTGCAATGTGAAACTGTGGATAAGGGGAAACCACTGTAATTTCTACTTAAAACTGTTACGAATATATCTATATCTATATCTATATATATATATATATGTATATATATATATGTGTGTGTGTGTGTGTGTGTTTATTTATATATGTATATGTATGAATTGAATTTTATTTCAATTGTTAGATACATTTGTTAATTAAAGAGAGAATGAAAAGGTATGATTGTCATTATTTGAAAAGTATAGAAGCATAGGAAGAAATACAAAGACATTTAAAGATGAAAATTAGCAAAAGAGCAAAGCTCACCATCTATTATCTAGTATATTTTGTTGTCAAAGCAATAAATATAAATAAATGCAAATAAACATAATTATAGTGCATTCTATTCTCATATACTCTCTTAAAATGTCCCAGAGAGCATTAAATATCTTTGTGTTCCTTTACGAAGGCTTTTCATAACCTTTTTAAATCCATTAAAGCTAGTTGTTTTCTACAAAAATGCGTCTGGCTTCTTTTTTGAAGAAAACTAAATTGATGACTAAAATATGAGTCCAAAATAAATTTTATTAGATCAAGAATTCTAATCCCTGACAAGCTTTTGGTAAATTTTGAAATAATTTGCACACATTCACACTGTTCTTGGTTTGTTTGTTTTCAGTAAATCAGTAAGCCTCACTACTATTTGTGTTATCCAAGATGATTGCACTTGCATTTCTGTAAGAAAATTGGCATTAGTCCATTCAGAAATTTTGTTTCGAACTAGTCCCCTTTTCAAAGGTAATACCTACTACCTGGAAATTTTCAGCGTTCAAGTAAATACAATATAATAGTAATCATATAATGTATATAAATATAACAATTAGCTTTGCAGATTCCAAGACCAAAGATTTTAAGAATTACTCTTCTCAAAATGTAGATTGGATTGAGAAGACTGAGGTGTGAGGAGAATAGGGAGAGGAGGAGGAAGGGTCAGAGGTAACAAAAAAAAATAAATAAATAAAATAAGTTACTTAATGCCCTTCAATAGACACAGACTTGAACTTTGACACCTTAGAAAAAAGAGTCTAACTTTAGGACCTATGAGTCTTTCGCTATTTTGCCATTTAACTTGAAAGTATCTGCTAAATATTCTTAAATGCAAGCTATTTGCTCTTAGCTAGACTGTAGTTACTTACTTAACTCTAAGCAGCAATATCTATATAACTTTACATATTTCTAAAAGGTCATAAACTTCTAAGGATGTCTCTTTTTATCCATGGCAGAAATTCAGAAAACTGAATTATAAATTAAAAGTTTATCTAAGTAAAATCTCTTAAGAAAAGTAGATGAATATCATTGATTGACATTAGAAATAAAAAGACAATAAAGAGAAAAGTAATCAAAATTACTTGCTGTTTTCTCTTCCCTTTAGTATGATAGGTACTTGAGAAAATATTTGAATTCTCAGCATAAACAGTATGTACCATTTAATAAGAGTTAAAAAATAATAAAATGTGAATTTATTTTTATTTATTTATTTTGAGAGAGAGAGCACGACTAGGGGAAGGGCAGAGAGAGAGGGAGAGAGAGGGAGAATCCCAAGCAGGCACCACACTGTCAACGCAGAGCCCAACGTGGGGCTCCATTCCACTGATCTTGAGATCATGACCTGGGCCAAAAATCAAGAGTCAATCACTTAACTGACTGAGCCACCCTGGTGCTCTAATAAAATATAACTTTAAAGCTAAGCAATACTTAGCTCTATAACTAGACTGTATAATTAGACTCTATAATTCTTCCATGTATGAACATTTAATAATAACATCCAAATCATTTCAACACATGCACACAAACTTCCTTAAATGAAAAACATGTGGAGATAAGGTACGAAGAGAAGCCTTCATCCTAGGAAAAATAAGTGCAGTGATTTTCTAGAAGACGATACCCCTCCCTTTCAACTTCAGTATTAATACCTTTCACACTGCGTAATCAGTTGTATTTTATTGTGTTAAACCATTCAGCCTAATTGAAAAGAAATACAAGTCATCTAAAGCACAACCGAAAAATTCAGTGAAAATGCTATCTGTCACTCGCTTTTCTAATGCCATTTTTCTAAAGAGGTATTAAAGCCAATGTGGGAAGCATCTTCTTTCTCTTGTGGCGTCATGGTTTTCTTTTTTTTTTTCCCTCAGAGAAATACCTAAGTACCAAATGGCAAATTTGGTCTTGTATATAGAAAAAAATACTCAAAACTCGGTTTCATATCTCTTTGAAGAATAATTTTCATATCATAAATTAATCTCATTTGGAAATTATTTTTAAAATATGATTTATGCAAAACAAATCCCAGGTCCCAGAAGAACCTGCCTTTGTGGTTGTTATGCCACAACTAGAAGAGAAATTACTGATCACTGAGCTGTTTCAAAATGGCAACGTGAATTGAAACTTGGATTAAGGTATCTGGTGAAGCATAACATACCATCAAAGAAATAAAAACATTTTATAGGACTCATGGGCATTATTGACAGGTTTCTACTCCTTTTTCAATATGATTCTATTCAGCAGGAGATCTCGTTTGTAAAGGACCCTTTATTTAAACATAATAAAATGACCCATTAAATTAGGGGAAGCCCGAAATGTTTTCCCAGTAATACGGTTCTATGTAGGGAGTTGTTGCTATGAAACATTTGGACTCACTTGCTGGCTTATTGCATTAAACTAAAACTTGAAATGAAGAAAAGAAATAGACATGTATTTAGACGATGTGGGGTTTATTTACAATTGAAATTCAGGAAGGGCTTGCACAAACCTGGTTTTAGGATGACACATTTCTTCAGTGATAAAAACAGCACTACTTATTTTGTTAAATCTATGCCACTCTAGCGAAGTTACTATTTCTACAAATAAATACCGAGATAAGGACCCGATTCTTAAAAACATTAAATGCTCTATTCCTTTAAAATAAAAGTTTACTATATATTCTCGGAACGGCAGCATGATCAAGTCACATTTATACTTCAAAATGATTTATTCTCATTATAAGTAAGGAAATCACACACAAGCTAAAAATGGAGAGCTTGATTTCAAGCATGAATTTGAAATCTCTCTCTGTTTCTCTCTAGTTTTCATTCTCCGCCACACATCAAAACCATCCAGAAAGATCGTGGGCACCGTCAGAAGAGTCCTTAGACTCAAATCCAGAGATTTCGATTCTGGTTATGTGGGACTATGGGATGGAGCTTGGATAGTAGTGCTTCTTAATGGTATGTGAGTTATTCTAATGCACATCGAGTGTTGATACAACAGCTCAAAACAAAGGGAGAAAACCAAGTGAAGGCGTGGGCCCTTGTGTGAGAACTTGTGCTGAGTTTACAGCTCTACTTCATTTCAGGTGAAGTTAAGATCCTATTAACAGTCCAGGGATAAACTGTCTTACTATCAACAATTTTCTTTTAATTGCCGCATAATATAACAATTGCCAAACAAAACTAGAATTTTAGTCTCAGTTGTAAGGCTGGGGGATATTTTTAACTCCTTGCTAATATGGGGGGTCAACATTTAAAAAGCATTTTCAGTTAACACAGAGATAGCATTTCTGGTACAAAGTGATAAAAGAACCACTTTGCATGCTGACTTGAGAATTGCCTTAGTTGTTCCTTTAAGAAAATTTTCTAAACCTTTATATCTCTTAGTTAGACTTCTGACACACTTCACACCTGTTATATGAAGAAGTAGTTCACAAGACCCGAAGTCTACCGTAGCTAATGAATATGCATTAGATGTTTTACGGCATTCCCTATATCTCGTACACAAATTTACTATGTAATTCTATACAATGAATTGATTTTTAAAATATATATACACTATTTAATTTAAAAATGTAGCAAATTAAGCAATTTAATTAAGTAATTAATATCTACATCTAACCGCACTATACATTATTTTCTACACTGTGTATAGCAGAGTCACTGTAGTTTATGATCTGGCAGATATCGATGCTGTTAAAATGTCCTGCTGCGTAATCATCCTCTTCCACACCTGTTCCCACCACTTCCTCAGCATCGTCACCCTGAATCTCTTTACCATAATCATTGTCATCTTGTTACGAAATCCTTTCTTTCATGAAGTAGAATATGAGTCATGAAACTATATACTTATTGGAAAAATTCTTCGATCACTAATCATCAACAATTTTGACACTGAAAGAAACATTTGGTGGCATTCCATCCTCAGGAGTTACAGGAACGTGAAACAGTTACACACAGTGATGAACTTGCCATTTCTACTGCCGAATGAGTTTTGTAGTGTTAATTCTCTTTGCTGTCTCTGTACCTACCCACCCTCCACCCCATGCTGTCTATTATTTCTATTCTATGAGAAAAGTAGGGATTAGAATTATCTGAATCAGCCTTATATTTTCTGTGTTTACTAACACCTCATTTCAGATATAACTCAAGTCAAAGGGAAATTCTATTGGAAAATACAAAACTTGGTAACATCTGAGAAATTGGACACCTTTTAAGAGCTTTGGAGTAAGTATTTAATGTTTCTGGATCACATATCTGAGAATCCTAACATCCTTAAAATAGTCAACGAACATTAAAGGAACACATTCACATTGGGGATGGACGTTGCCTTCACATTTTTTATTCACCTCAACCTTGCATTTCCTTGTAAATTGCCCTCTGGCCAATTTGTTTCATTCACGTACATCTTTTCTAGACTGCACAGATCATATAACATCTCTCTCCAAATGCGACTGGACAGAGCTGGGTGGGTGCCTCCTTTTAGGGTTATTAACTTTCTTACAGTGTTGCACTTCTATCTGTACCATTTCTATTTGAAAGTTAATAGGGCAATAATTTATTGCTTAACAACTTTTAGCAAGTGGTAAACGTAGCCTGCAGATACTCCAGTGTATTAACATGTCTCTCTAAAGAAATTTCACGGAACTGAAGAATCGTTTTCCTTTTAACAGTTGTTTCTTTCTCAATTTCTTGACTTCTTCCATAAGTCAGGCTCCTCATTTTCTACAGCGTTTTCTGTCTGTGTCACTGGCGTAGTATACATATGTCTGGTCTAGAAGTTTGTTTGCACTTGTAGCATCACGATTATCTCCTCCATCATTGCCTTTGACGCCAAACTAAAATGATACTCGGTATCTATGGGTCCTTGTGTTGTTTTGCAATAAGATTTCCAGTCTGTTAGCATTGTTTGGTAATTGTTTTGTAATTGTTTTTATGTTCGCACTTGAATTTTGGGGAGTCTGGGGGTCTGTGGGGAGTTCCAAGATTGAGCCTGTCCCTATAGCTAGAATGTACCTGCACATCAGCTCAGTGTGAAAACTTGACCACCAGCTGACTTTGAGATTCCCGGTGGCAAGGTGCTAAGTGGCTAAAGGCTTGGCGACAAAGAAAGAACAATGGTGGAAATACAAAAAAGCTTATTCCTGAGTTCTCAGGTTTCTTTTTAACATATATTCTTCTGTTGTTAAAGTGTGTACTTTGTAATAACACTATTCCGGATGTATTAACTGGCATAGTTCCAGAGTCCATTCAGCAACTGAAACCCAAGTTGATCCAAGTCTAATTAACAATTAATGTACTTCTTCATAACAGACTATTTGTATACTAAGACCAAAAATTTCTCTCTGAATGTACCCCTCTACCACCATAATGTCTCTTTATTAGTACTTCGAACAAATATAATTTGCAACTTTTAGCGAGTTTTTAGTGTCTAATTTTGCCACCGCATGGCAAGTTCCATGAGGACAAGAACCATCTCTGTTTTATTTATATATGTGTCTATGGTGTGTGGTACAGATGTGTGGCAATAATACATTTAAATATCAGTGTGGAGTAACCAGTGAGGAAAAAGGTAAATAAAATAAAATAAAATAAAATAAAATAAAATAAAATAAAATAAAATAAAATAAAATAAAACAAAACAAAAGTAAAAAACACAGTTTTATTTCCTGAAAGGATTATATGTATATGGGCTTTGGTTGACTCACCGTAAATGATTTTAAAATATTTTGTCCTATGTGTCACCTTTTTCTTCCAGAAATTCTAATTTTCTCGTTAATGAATTTTCCCTACTTTTACCTACTGGGCCACTTGTATGTGTCTTTATTATTATTGTTATTGTTATTGTTATTATTTGTGTTCCACTGAAACTTAGAATTGGCGGTTAGTCTCTACTATGTTCTATAGGCCTAACATTTAAAATTGAGAGCAAATATTCCCACCATGGTGGATTGTTGATAGCAGTTCTCAAGCTATGCATTACCTTGCCAATGGACCATAATGAAGATTTTCTGTACCTTAGTTCCTTACTCTCTCCTTCATTGAGACTTTTGGGAGACTTATATCACTCCTTTAGCTCCTTTTCATATTTTTGAAGCAAAAGAAAGACAAAAACTGTTCCATGGGTCTGATGGAAACTTTACAAATGGAAGATTGCAATTTCTCTATATCAAACTCTTCCTGGGGATAGGTGTATCCTACCACTGTAATGCTTTCTGGTGCTGATCTCCTAGTTCCTGCATATCTAACAGGGAAGAAGGGTCTTCACGGCCATCCCGTTAAGCTCACAATGAGGCTTTATTCAATGTACATACCTTAGAGAAGATAGAGGAAGAGGGAGATGAGTGTGATACTCAAGGAAATGCATTGTTCACATAACCTGGCTGTGGAAGAGTAGCTGACTGAGCCCCAGTTACTGCCACTGTGAACCCACCATCACCTTTCTGCAGGCCATACTTCTCTATTCTACCCAAGCTCCCTGCCTGCTCATATTAATGAATAAGCATGGCTCTGAGAACTAGTGTAAGCCCACTCCTTCAGGAAACTGGTCTAATGACCAAATTTGGCTTGATACTCAAGTCTGCTGCTCCAAAATTTTCTTAGAACTATACTGTTGTCAGAGATTCTTCCTACACGCCTATAAGTTTCAGACCCAACATGTGGTTTGAAGGCTTTCTTTTCTACTCCTAGAACCTTCCTTTTATCCTTCATGAAGCAGTTCTTGCAGGGTATACATAAGCATGGCTTGGGACTTCCTCACCACATGTCCCAAGTGACACAGTGGGAATACAAGATTTATATACAATGCCACTTATCTTAGAATTTTTGCTATTTCTATAATATCACAATGAATAAAATCATGATCTATTATGACAAATTAAGTTGTATTCCAAGAAGGAAAGAAATCTACCAATGTTTGGGCAACAAAGTAAGTGTTATCATAAGCTCACATCAATAGATGCTGAAAATGCATTTGATAAAGTTTCAAAGCCATTTCTAATCAAGACACAGAATGGAAAGAGGTTACATCAAATATAATAAAATATATTTATTAAAAGAAAGCAACAATCATTATTCTAGATGGCAAAGTCCTGCAAGGAATCCAATTTAAAATAAAAACTTGTCAAGGATGCCTATTAAAACTATTAATATCATTAATATCTGTGTGTGCCTCAGAAGTGACTGAGAGAAATGTCTATAGGCAGAGCTAAGTGATATAATGTATACTGATCTTGCTCAACTTATAATGGGGTTATGTAGTGATGAATCTGTCATAAGTTGAAAATGTAAGATGAAAATGCATTTAATACACTCAACTCACTAAACGTTCTACTTGAGCTTCTCCTACTTAAACATGCTCAGAACACTCGCATTAACCTACTGTTAGGCATAATCTTCTAACACAAAGCCTCACTTATAGTAGGATGTTTACTATCTCATGTAATGTATTAACTACTGTGCTGGAAGTGAAAGCAGACTGGTTATAAGGGTATGGAAACGTTGTAAGTGTATTGGTTGCTTACCCTTGTGATCGCATGGCTGACTATGGGCCGTGGCTCACTGCTGCTGCTCAGCATCAAGAGACAGTGTGGTGCCCTTGCTTGACAAAGGACCAACATTCAAAGTATGGTTTCTACTAAATGTGTATCATTTTTGCACCATCATAAATCCAAAACATCTTACATTGAACCATCGTAAGTTTGGGGCCATCTGTATTAGGGAAATAGGGTAAGATATGGTACTTCTACAGATTATCATATTTGTCCTCTACAACCAATCATAAAAAAACAATAAGAAAAATAAAAATAATTACATTTTCCATGTTCACTGAAACTTGGAGTCTTATGACTTACGGGTTCTAGAGTGTAAAGTGTGCTAAAATTAATTGGACCTCTGCTGAGGTCATGTGGGAATAAGTGTGGCAGCTATTTAGCTGGCAGTAGGTGGCAAATCACAGGATGTACAGAAAAATATACTTCCCACAGATATAGGAATCCTGAAGGCTAACCACTAAAATATCTTCTTTACAAGAGCCAGATGTGTAACTGCCATGCGTTGGGACTAGGTAGAATATATGTCCAGAGAGATGGAGATGAAGAAAGTAGGGGTGCCAAGTGGAGACCATAAGAGGGCCTCAGCCGAAAAGGATATCCAGTAACAGGAAAGTTTATGTTCTGAATTTAATGCGTTTACCATAAATTGAAGAAATCTATTTTGCAGAGGCTTTTGATAAAACCAAGAAATCCACAATAGTCAGCAGGCAGCAGTCCTCCAGATTTGTGGATTTTCAAAGAGTCCACAGACACGGCTTACTTATAGGAAGCTGTCAGTGTCTAGGTCAGAAGAATAATGAAGAGCTTTGACCTCTTCATCCTAAAGGGGAAAGCCTTGCAAGAAAATAGTCTAATAAAAAATCAATGCAATGGAGTATTAGTCAGCAATCAAAAAGAATGAAATCTTGCCATTTGTAACTACATGGATGGAACTAGAGGGCGTCATGCTAAGCAAAATTAGTCAGTCAGAGAAAGACAAATATCATGTGACTCCACTCATATGAGGAGTTTAAGATACAAAGCAGAAGAAAATAACAGAAGGGAAACAAAAATAAAATAAAAACAGGGAGGAAGACAAAAACATAAGAGACTCTTAAATATGGAGAACAAACAGAGGGTTCCGGAAGGGATTGTGGGAGGGGAGGATGAGCTAAATGGGTATGGGGAATTAAGGAATCTCCTCTTGAAATCATTGTTGCACTGTATGCTAACTAATTTGGAAGTAAATTTTTAAAAACTTAATAAAAATCGATATATTCAATAATGGGGAATAACATAGGAAATGTCACACTCTTGCTATTATATTGTTAGATGATTTGAAGAAGAGAAAATAGACTTTTGTATTTCAAAAGAGTTATGTCAATAGAAGAGGTCTTTTAAAGCAAGTGGTAAGCGGATAATCCATCGTGAGATAATGAACATACATATGCATAAGTTTGCAATCACTCTTATGAAGGCAGTTCACAAAGCGGAAGTGGAAAAAGTCAGGGACAGTATAAAATTCAAAGGGAAAAATAAAATCATCAGGCAAATGAAGAGAAAATTAGACGTGATACCAGGGAGAATCCACTGGAAGAAATAGAGCACTGACTTCAAGAATAAAAATGAGAAAACTGATTCACAGGCAGTCAAAATTAATTTGGAAGAAGGGTTTTATTTATTTATTTATTTATTTATTTATTTATTTATTTATTTAACAAGGAAGTGATCAAGACTTTATCACTTATTATTAATTTTATTTCATGTTTCCATTATTATGGGAAAATCAGTTCTGGTAACGATTTTGACTTTTTAACAGTTTAAATATTTACAATTAAGCTATCATTGCCACTCTGTTACAAACCGTAAAATGACAGTATTTAAAGGCATGTGCACGAAGGTAGTTGTTGGTAACAAGTGTTCCATAGAAAACCCTCCCCCAGCAACTCCTGTTGCTGATACTTGAAAACCATCAGTAGACGCGCATGGAGAGTGCATAAGTCGTAGGCCTTCTCAAGAAAGCATTGATGAATACACGCTGCATCTGCTTCTACGGTGGGTTTCAGAGAGCTAGTCTCTGATTATATAAATCCCTACTATAGTTCATTTCCATTATACCCTCCTAATGTGATCTCCCGATATTACTTGTAACTTGGTGCACTGCAGCAACAAATGACCACAAATGGTAGCCTAAAACGACACAAATTTATCATCTCACAGTGCTGTGGGTTCAAAGCCTGGTACAGGTCTCACCAGGTGTCACCAGGCAGAATTTTTTGCTGGAGTCTCTAGGGTTTTAAATGACAATACATTTCGGGGTGCCTGGGTGGCTCCCAGTTCGTTAAGCGTCTGACTTTGGCTCAGGTCATGATGTCACATGTTGTGAGTTTGGGCCCACAACGGACTCTGCTGACAGATCAGTGTCTAACCCTGCTTCAAGTTCTGGGTCTCCCTCTCTCTGTCCCTCCCCCGCCTCAGCTCACATTCTGTCTCTCACTCTCTCTCAAAAAATAAACATTAGTTACAAACAGAAAGGGAGGGAGGCAAACCATAAGAGACTCTTAAATACAGAGAATGAACTGAGGGTTTATGGGGGGTAAAAGGGAGGGGAAAATAGGTGATGGACTTTGAGGAGGGCACTTGTTGGATTTGCACTGGGCGTTGTATGGAAGTGATGAATCCTAGGAACAGCTGTGGATACGAATATCATGGATAGGAATATCATATATGTATATACAAGCTGAGAAGCTACAAACTAATGTGCCCTGTAAAAATTTTTGTTTAAGAGAACTTATTATATATTACACATTATGATGCATATACTTACATGAGTGCTGTTCATTACAACTTTATTTTAATGGTAAAGTAGTGAAATCCAAGCAAATACTTGGGTTAAATACATTTTACACACGCAAACAATGGAAAATGTTACAGGTCCAAAAGAGGCTGACAAATGTCTCTATGTCTTGAAATAGGAAAATTTTTTAAAATATTTATCAGTGAAATAAAAAGGAAGAGCTTTTTTATTTAATTAATTATTTTATTAATAGTTTATATAATGATTATCTTTGGTACAAAATGAGGGAATGAGAATCTCTGCATTTGCTTACTTGTACATATATACAGCAACTGTGGACAGATAGATAGGAATCTATGAGGCATGCAGACAGACGATGAGGAATAGGATAAGAATATCTATTCATTATTTAACATTTTTTAACTTTTAATTTGACTCCTATGATTGCATTATAGATTTTAAACAATGCTAAGAAGTCACAAAGCAAATAAATAAAATACAAAAGGAATATTATAGGATGATTTAAGCGAGGGGATGACATCATCTGTATTTTATGTACATATTCATAATATAATAGTTTATGGAAACAAAGAATCTGAAATTAAGTGTATGGATTTGGGATGATTTTTTAGAGAAAAGCTATAGGAATTTTAATTTAAAAAAAGATTTCTAACATGTATTTATTTTTGAGAGAGAGTCAGACAAAGTGCAAGTCAGTGAGGGGCAGAGAGAGATGGAGACACAGAATCCAAAGCAGGGTCCAGGCTCTGAGCTGTCAGCACAGAGCCCACCAGGGCTTGAACTCACAAATTATGAGATCATGGCATGAATCGAAGTTGGGCGTTTAACCAACTGAGTCACCCAAATGCCCCCGAAAATAGAGGAACTTTTAACGATTTCATTCATTTATTCCTTCAATAGATAATTACTGAGTACTTCGTATGTGCCAAGACCATTCAAAGGCCCTGGTCATTAAATGTTAGCAGTGATATGGGAAGGAAAAAGTAAGGATGACTACAAGGTCATGAGTGTAAAGTATTGGAAAAATGGAAGTCATAGACTGATGAGAAGTGCTGGTAGAGCGAGAAACTTAAAGATGGAGTTCCAATATGAATATTTACATCAGTGATATATTTTTGGCCGTTAGGTGAAGGTATTAAGTGAAAAGCTAGATATGTTGGTACATGTTTGTTTTTTTCATAATTTTCTAATGTGTTTTACTTCTCAAAATACTTGTCTGAAAATATGGTGAAGTATACTACATTTCTCTGTGGGAATCTTCAATATTTTAAAACTGAGGGTTCTATTCTTAAATGAACTGTAAATACAATTCTATCCTAATGAAAATCTTAGAGGGTTTTATTTGTAGAACATACTTTGGTCTACACCTGATCTAGAAAGAAAACTATATAAAATTGGCCAAGGAATTCCTTAGAAATTTGAATTCCTATCCCAAAAGATATCAGATAACAGATGTAAAATTGTACTTTTTATGTTTTTCTGGGATAGGTGCAGAAATGGTAAAAAAAAAGTGATATCATGGTTATGTTATTTCACAATCTTTAGTTAAAAGTTTGAATTTTCAGAAAATTGGCTAGGCTGTGAGCAGGATGGATATTTTTTTTTTCTGAAATATGTATTTTTTTCTCTTTGTTTGGTGCCTTTCGTGGAAAAAAAACCTTAAAATATCCAACTCTCTGGCAGTGTACAACCTCATTTGAGTTGATTCTACCTGCTGGATCAAGGGCATAACTCTAGCATTGTGTCAGGTTTCTCCTTGCCATAGCTGCTGGAATTGGACATGAACTTTGTACTCCCACAGTGCTGCAGTCTTCAAATCTCGGGGATCAGCACATATGAAATGGATTCCAAATAGTATGTGGCATATCTGCTTCATGTTCACTTTCTGCCTCCAGATGGCACCTTCCAGCTTACAAGATGTCAGTCATCTGGTCAACTTGGCTCATTCACTGGTCCTTTCTTCAGTATGTTTTTTGTTTTGTTTTGTTTTTGTTTTTCAGAGACTGCTAAAGAATGGTGGTTTGTATTTGAAATCCTTCAGTAAACTATGTAGATCCAAGTGGTACATTATTTTTAATATGATATTAGCTGGTTTTAAAAAAAATAGGAAGTAATAACATATCTGTGTTCACAGTATCATGTCAGTAGCATTGTCCCCTTATGCCTTCATCAATAAAGAGGGAAATGTTTAAATATGAAGCAAAATAAAAGCCCCACACAAACACATAAATCTTACCATTTTGTCTCATTTTTATTATGCCACTTCAGTGACCAACTTAAATAAATAAATAATTAATGAATTGCCTTTGATATTAATTTTTCATAAATAATAGGCCTGTTACAAATAAAATGTCTATTTAATGGTAGATCATAGCATAAAAATAGAAATATACATAAAAGTTATGTACATATAAGTAAATTATTATAAAGTAGATAATCTCTTTCACAAATTGCAGTCTAGAAAGAAAGCACTGCCAGCATTTCAGGGTCCTGCATGGATGCTTGTTCTCTTTCCAAATTATGATCCCCTCATTTGTCCTGGTTTTTATTATAATAACTTTCTGCATAGATTTATATTCACATGTATACAAATGTAAGTATACATTTACATTAAAGATACATACTCCTATGTATCTTTAATTATGATATTTATGCTAGTTTTTGTATTTTGAATGAATGGAAATGTACATTACATTCTATCACTTCAGAACAGATATCAGTAATACATTTTTAGGGTTGATTTCTGAATTTAATATGCCTTCCTCAACCATTTTTAAGAGTCCTTTTTTATCTTTGGTTTCCAGAAGTTTTTCCTTCATATGTCTAGACCCAATTGTCTTTGTTTTTGTCTTATTTGAGGTTTGAGGAACTCCTTGAAACTTGAAATGCAGTAAAAACTACTATGAGGAAAGGGTTAACTCATTGCACCTGAAACATTCAAAGCCTGCAAGTTACCAACAGCAGCTTACTTCAGGACTGCCCATGGCTGACTCCTGGGAGATGAGATCTGAACCCTTGAAGAGTGTGCCTGTTGTGATCTCTTCTGTATGCCTGAGGCCACGGGCTGAGAGGTACCAATGTGATCTGAGAGTTAATGCTAAATCGTGATAGAGAGTAAGCACCTATTTTTGCTCTATGGTGCTGAAACGGGAGACACTGAGGTCACTCATGCATGGGCTATATTCCTATCTGTCGGGCCCTGATAAATGTTCTAGACACCAGGGCTTTGGTGAACTTTCTTGGTTGACAATGCGCTAGCAAATATTGTCATACAGAGTTTTAGAAGAAGTAAATATTTCAATCTGACTCTACTAGAATAGGACACCTGGATGTCTGTACCTCGTTTCTCTTGGAATTTGCCCTTCTCTTTGCTAGTTTTAATTCGTATTCTTTTATTGTAATAAACCATAACCATGAATGTAACTGTTTCTCTTAGACTTCTTGCAATTGTATAATAGCTATGAGTGGTCTTCAGATCTCCCAGCCCAGCCCAACGTAATGCAATTTTCTGCTCTGCCCTATTTATTAACCTATATGATTTGTACATATATATGTGTGTGTGTGTGTATGTGTGTAAACTTATATATATACTTACAAGTATACTCATATATACTTATGTATAAGTATACTTATATATAAACATGTACACATACAACATATATATATATATATATACATTATATACATATATATAAGTTTAAGATTACAATGGTCATTTTAAAAATCAGTTATTAGCAGATAAAAATTACATCCATAAATTGGAAATATAACTTGAAATATAGCTAACATCTGAGTGGTTTCTATTTTCTAACACCATAATGAAGGCTTTATGTGATAAAGCACTCTGTATTTTATGAGGTCAAAGTCAGTGTCATTTTACTTTACAAACTGAGAAAATTTGTTATTCAATAGAAAACTGTCATTAGAAAAAAATGACTCTTGAGTCTTTGTTTTTAGTAATTATTTAATATGTATTTGGTGTAATGTACCTCAGAATATTGATTATAATTATGTCAGTGAATTTATTTATTTATTTGTTTGTTTGTTTTTGAAGGAGAGAGAGAGATCGAACATGAGTGAGGGAGGGGCAGATAGAAGGAGACACAGAATCTGAAGTAGGCTCCAGGCTCTGAGCCATCAGCACAGAGCCCAACGCAGAGCTTGAACTCACAAACTGTGAGATCATGACCTGAGCTGAAGTCAGAAGCTTAAATGACTGAACCCCACAGATACCCTGATTATGTCAATGAATTTAAATTGTGAAGTACAATTTTCGATGATAATGTATATTTCTATCATATAAACATTTAACTATTAAAATTTAATTTTATTCACATACTTTATAAATAATATGTAGGTATTATGGGTCATTCAGTAGCCAGCATTCAGCAAAGATGTGGCAATAGTAACGTAGCAGCAAGAGGCCTGGTGCTATAAGTGAGTACCACAAATAACCGACAGGGCCTATGTTTTAAAACTTATTTGTTAATGTAATTCTTATCTTATTATACATTAGCTTAGAAATGTAAGAGCACAGGGGCGCCTGGGTGGCTCAGTCAGTTAAGAGTCCGACTGGTTCAGGTCATGATCTCATGGTTCATGAGGTCAAGCCCCGCCTCGGGCTCTGTGCTGACAGCTAGGACCCTGGATGGAGCCTGCTTGAGATTCTGTGTCTCCCTCTCTCTCTCTGCCCCTCCCTTGCTCACACTCTCTCTTTGTCTCTCTCTCTCAAAAAAAATAAATATTAAAAAATATATAGCAGCACAATAGATTATTATAATATGATATATCTATATTTTAATTAAAACTTGTTTATTTATGCAATATTAAATTGTTATTAACTTTTTTGGTGTATATTCATTGGAATAACAATTTTGCTTATACCTTCAGAGCATAAATTATTAGAAAAGAACTTTTAAGCCTTAAACAATTACTTCTTTGCCCCTGAGGCACCATGACTTAGATGAGGTTTAAAAAGAATACACGTGCTTATTCAGTTTTTCTTTGGTTATTGTTAACCTTGCTTTGGTTTCTACAGGTGAGCTGGCAAGCGTGCCTCCACATGCATGTGTGAGTGGGGGAGGGCCGAGGAAAGAGGGAGAGAGAATCCCAAGCAGGCTCTATCCTTAGCACAGAGCGCTACGCAAGACTTGATCTCGTGACCCCAAGATCACAACCTGAGTCGATATCAAGAGTCAAATGCTTAAGTGACTGAGCCACCCAGTAGCCCCTTAGTAATTATTTGAAACTATTATATCCATATACAGCATTAAGTCAAAAGACATGTCTTATTGTTCTTTATTTAACACAAAAGTAGGTCTCACAGATACCCAATTCTTCTAGTGGTAACTATACATCTTTACCAGCACTTCTGTAATGTTTTCTATTGTATGATAATAGAAGCAATCAAAAGCACATGGAAAAAGAATATTTAAATATAGAAAATGTTTGCTGCAAAATTATGAGAATTAATTAGAATTTACTAAAGATTGTTGATTTTAATTGACTTAAAGAAAAATTCAAACATTTCTTGTTGTTCCAAAATGACGTTGAAGCAGGCTTTTAAAGGAGCTCGTATGTATAAGAATTCGAAGAAAAGAAATCGAAGTATTATGATTATTTAACCATCAATACCATTAAAATTTAAATAAACAAATTAGATATAAATTAAATATTGAGAAGAGGCAATAATAGATGATTTTAAAGTATTTTCTATCATTTAAAATGATAATGATATTGATAATTTTTAAAATAGTCTTTGGATTTAGTACCTGTATGTTAAAGTCTATGTGAAAAATACTGGTGTTCCTGGAGAAGATCATGACTGTGTGGACACAGGATATTTATATGCAAATTGATTAAACTTGGGAAAATTTTGAAATTGGGAAACAATGCTTCCCAAATGTTAATGTGAATACCCGTAACCTGGGTGTCTTGTGAAAATGCAATTTCTGATACAGTAGCTCTGGGATAAGCCTTGAGATGCTGCATTTCTAACACACCTACAGGCCATGCCAAAGGTCTTGGTCTAAAAGCCATAGTTTGAATAGTAAGAATTAGGTGACCTGCTGCTCATGACTCCCTAGAGGTTCACATTTGCAGGATATAACAGAATAATAAGGCAACTTTACATGACAGAATAGTATTTTAATATAAGATATAACAAAACTAGTTTATTGTCTAAGAACAGATTTGATTTTGAAAGTGGGCATGGGAAGGCTCTGCATAAATACAAACATTTTGTTGTTAGTGTTGAAAGATGGTCAATCAGAGTGAATAAGAAACTGGGAAACTTGGGGGGATCGGTGTGTGGAAACTTGAGCTTACAACATATGAAAAAACATGAGTAGACAATTCTTTTGTCCTATGTTCTTGAGTCAGTCTTCTGGTCAAACTAAGAAATTAAAAATAGCAATTTGGTGCATTTTGTATAGTAACTGTTTTTATGTTTATATATTTATACACACGCACACGCACACGCACACACACATAAATTGGAGGACAGAAAATTCAACATAGTAGCGTGTGTTTGGTCTGTTTAACATTTCCCAGAAAAGAGCTTCTGCTAGGTCCATATTGCATCAAAACAACTTTCAAATAGTTCTCAATCCTTTCAGACCCAATGGGTCTTCCTTACAATGTAATATTTAGTGTTCCTGTTATGACACTTAAATTCACAGAGGTTATAACCTAACTATGACCATATTTTAAAAAATTATTATGATGCCCTAACTTTAGCATAAAGGAGACATGAAAGGAAAATAAGTTATATTTCAAAGTGTAAATGTCTAGACTAAACTACATAAATGATATAATAACGTAGTCAGGTACTTGGATCCACGTGTAGATTAAACCTAAATGTAAAAAATCCAAATGCTGACCAACAAAGATGGATTTTTCCTGTTCATTCTCATACTTTGAAGAGTGTGATCTATAATATAGCTATATGGTGAACAATATTTGGTAACATTCACAGACAAAAAAAATATAATCTTCCTATAATTTATACAGTGATTGAATTCTTGGATATTTCTATCTGTATTAAAGTTATATATCTAATGTTTGGGTTTATATGTAAATAAGAAGAAGGTTCTAGTTGAGGATTTTTTTAAATTTATTTATTTAAATTCAAGTTAGTTAATATACAGTGTAGTCTTGATTTCAGGAGCAGAACCCAGCGATTCATCATAACCCCTCTCTCTTTCTCTCCCTTTGTGTATTCATGGAAAGAGTTCCCTCTCCTCCACTGCACCACCATGTTTCTTTCCCATGATTCACTTCCTCGCATCTGCCAAGCAGTCTCCCTCCAACTGTGGAGACTCTCCTGCCACAGGAAATCAATCCAGGGTGTTCCAAGTGATCCGAACCTCAATACAGCTGTGTTTGAGGGAGGAGGAAAGCCCAGTGTCCTCCTACTTCTCCTCCATCTGAGGGCCTAATGCCAAAGATAATTAATAGCTGGTTTTTCCACACACAAGAATGACTTCTAGATATTCAAACCATGTACAGGATGGGGAGCAGATCTTTGTTGGCAACTCCCTGCATTGGAAGACATCGAGAATCTGGTGCCATCTTAGTTATTGTAAGTATCAAAAAGGACTAATAAGTTTCAAAGTGCCTAATGTTGGGGCACCTGGGTGGCTCAGTCGGTTGAGCATCAGACTTCAGCTCAGGTCATGATCTCAGAGTTTGTGTGTTCAAGTCCCACGTTGGACTCTGTTTTGACAACTCAGAGCCTGGAGCCTCCTTTACTTCTGTGTCTCCCTCTCTCTCTGCCCTTCCCCTGCTCACCCCCCCCTTCTCAAAAATAAATAAACATTAAAAATTTTTTTAAAAGCGCCTGTTTCCTCAAACGATAAGGTCACAAGTGATCTTTTCAAGCTTATTATCTGCTATACTGTTGATTCTGAATGAAATTGTTAACACAAGTTTGCAAACGAGCAATGTTCCTTGTATCTGAAACACAAACCTGATAATTAAGAGCCTTATTTCATTTCAAAATAACTTACAATTCTACATAAAATCTTTATCAAAGTTTTCTTTCTTAGTGAGATGTCTTTAAATGTTAACTATTCTCTTGGATATCAATTATGAGGGCTTCAAGTAGCATATATGTAAGGGTTTATTATATGTTACAGAACGTTTGTTTTCAGGTGCAGATATTTAAGCTATCTTAACTAGAAATTTTTTTAATGTCCTTTCAGATTCTTTTGTAAAGTTATATTATTAAGTCAAAAATCTCACTATAAACTTAATGACGTTAGGATTCATTAATGGTGCTTATCAGAAAATTGTGCATCATTAATGTGGATTAACACTGTAGGAGCTCTCTTACTTCAACTAAAAACTTAGTTCCCCTGTGAGTTTAAAAACAAAATGTTGAAATGCATTAATAGTATGTATTAGCAGTATCTGTAATTATTCTAAATATAGAAAGCGTTAGTTTAAGGAAACTTTTATAATAGCAGAAGCTTTATCAACAGCTTTGTTGATAAAGGAATTTATCATCTAGATAATATATTGTCACTCTGTAAGAAACCATACAGAATTTAAAGGCAGGTAGGAGACTTTCTATTATTATAAATGTAAAATAATAAACACAAAATTCTTTCAAGTTGACTCATTTTCAAAAGATATCGATTAACAACATTTGAATCCATTCATCTATCGATGGACTCTTAGGCTGCTTTCATGTCTCGGGTATTGTAAAGAAGGCTTTGGTGAGCATGGGGATGTGGATATCTTCTCACCATAGTGCTTTCATTTCCTTCAAACGCATTTCTGAAAGGAGAATCATGAGGTCATATGGCAGTTCTATTCTTAATTTTTTGAGACACTTTCATACCGTTTTCCGCAGGGGCTGCACCAGTTTGCAATCCCACCAACAGTGCAAGAGCATTCCCTTTTCTCCACATTTTCTCCACCTTTTGACAATAGCCATTCTAAGAGATGTGAGGTGAATTTTACTGTGACACACACACATGAATACTACTCAGTCATTAAAAAGAAGGATATCCTGTCATTTGTGAAAACCATGCTCGATCTTGAGGGCCTTAACACTAAATGAAATAAGTCAGATAGAGAAAGATCCATATTTGGAATCTAATCAAGAAACAAATAAGTTCCAACTCACAGAAAGAGATTTGATTTGTGATTATCAGAGGTGGAGGATGGGGAATGGGGGATCTGGATGAAGATGGTCAAAAGACACAAACTTCCAGTTATAAGACAAAGAAGTAGTGAGGGCGTAATGTACAGCATGGTGACTTACGTTAATATTGTTGTATGGTATACTTGAAAGGTGTTCAGAGAGCAAATTCTAAGAGTTCTCATTACAAGGAAACAACATAAGTTTTCTTTTGTATGTACATGCGGTGATGGATTAACTAAATTTACTGTGCTAATCACTTCACAATATTTTTCGTACATCTTAAAGTTATGCAGTGTTGTGTGTCAATCATATCTCAATAAAACTGTAAAATAAATCTAACCATTTTGTACAAAAGAAACAAAGAGATTTCTTGACATTTGGGAGAGTGGAGTCATGTGAATAGCAAGAAAAATGGAAAATACGCTTCCATACGATATTTACCACATTGTGCTGGGGTAGCCAGACTCCAAAATGATTCCCAATGACCTCCGCCTCTTGGGATTCACAACCATGTGAAGTTTGCTCTTATTCTATAACAAGATTTGTCTATGCAATCAATAAATTATGTTAGAATGATGATATATCATTTCCAAAATTAGCCTATGAACGGCATTGTGCTTCCTTCCTACTCTGTCTCTCAAATCACTTGCTGTGGGAAAAGCCAAAGCCACATCATGAAAACGTCCAGGCGAATTTGTGGAGAGGACAATATGGCAAGGAAATAAGGTCAGTCAAAACCCAGGATAGTTTAGGTGAGTGATAAAGCTGTCTTTTATCTTTATCAAATGACATTATTTGTGACGTACTCTGAACACAAATTACTCTATGGAGAGCTTCATCTTTTTAAAAATTTATTTATATAGTTTTTTACATGTTAATTTTTTTTTTTTTTTGAGAGAGACAGAGAGAGAACGTGGGTGAGGGGCAGAGAAAGAGGAAGACAGAGGGTCTGAAGTGGGCTCAGCACTGACTGAAGGAAGCCCGGTGCAGGGTTCGAACTCATGAACCATGAGATCATGACCTGAGCCAAAGTCAGACACTAAACTGACTGAACCACCCCGGTGCCCCTATTTATAATTATTTTTAATGGATTTTTTAGGTCATTTTACTTTCATAGCAAAATTGAGTCTAAAATGCAGAGTTCTTACACACTTTCTGTCCCCATGTGTGGGAGCCTCCTCCATTATCAGTGTCCCCCACCAGAATGATCCATTTGTTATAATCGATGGACCTACATCAAAACATTAAAATCAACCAAAGTGGTAGTTTATGTTACCGTTCAGTCTTGGTGTCTATTCTAGATGCTGGATAGAATGCGAAATGACATGTATCCACCATTATGATATCAAACAGAGTAGTTTAGCTGCCCTAAGTAGCCTCTGTGCTCTGTCAATTCACCCCTCCCTCTCTCCTAACTCCTGGCAATGGCTGATCTTTTTACATCTTCATAGTTTTGCCTTTTCTAGAACGTCATAGAGTTGGAATAAAACAATATGTGTAATTGATTCCATTTACTTAGTAATATGCACCTAAGTTTCCTCTATGTTTTTTCATGGATTGATAGCTCATTTCTTTTTAGCACTGAATATTTTACTGTCCAAATGTACCACGGTTTATGTATCCATCCATTCACCCACTGAAAACTATCTCGGTTATTTCGGGTGTTGGCAATCATGACTTAGTCATCTGCTTTATGCTAAATAAGTAGTAAAAGTTATAAGTTTATGTTACTTTAGACAGCTCTAATTATGTTTTTATGCGGTCCAGTTTATTTAGAAATGCATGCTATTGAGGGGTGCCTGCCTGGCTCAGTCGGTAAAGCATGGGACTCTTAATCTTGGGGTTGTGAGTTCAAGTCCCAGATTGGGCATGGAGCCTACTGAAAATAATAAATAAATAAACAAATACATACATAAATATTTTTTAACGTTTATTTATTTTTGAGAGACATAGAGACAGAGCGTGAGCAGGGGAAGGGCAGAGAGAGAGAGGGAGACACAGAATCCGAAGCAGGCTCCGGGCTCTGAGCCGGCAGCACAGAGCCCGACGCGGGGCTCCAACTCACAGACCGGGAGATCATGACCTGAGCCGATGTCGGCTGCTCAACCGAGTGAGCCACTCAAGCGCCCTAAATAAATATTAAAAAAAGAAATGTATGCTATTAATAATAGAGATTTTATGTGTGTAAGAACTTAAAGGATTAACATTTTCAAATGTCAATATTTTTATGTCATTAGAAATTAAAATTAAAAATACTTTACTGTATGAAAGTACAAAAATCATCTATTTTTAAAATAGGTAAAAAAAGATATTTTGAATACTGCTATCAGCTGATCTAATATCTGTGATATAATTTTCTAAGTAACACTGAATATCTGTCTCAGTTATTGGAAAATTTTGCTCAAAATCTCCCTTTCTCTAGAAGCACGATCCAGGTCCTGGAATAACCCCTATTCTCTGTCATTCTTTCCTTTCACTTCTGTAATTTATTTATCACAGATAAACTGACTTCCTTAAAATACTACTTTTGACCCAAATATATATTTTGTATCAAGCCCAAATATGCATTTTGGGAAGTCTTTCACACATATGGAGGAGGGAAATAAAATGGTAGCTGCATGGTGTTATGGGTTTGCTTGTGGAGAAGGGTTGATGCTTCAAAATGAAGAGAGAAAAGGATAAAACAGGGATGTGGGTTGCATACAAATAGATATCATAAGATGGAAAGTCAAGGACATTTTATATGATACTTTGAACTTTACCCATGATAATGAGTTACATTGTTGCCTTATGCCTTCAGCTCTTTGACAGGTTCAAGAAAATATATAATTTTGTATCATACTGGCTTTTAAAAATTGTTAAGTTGAGAGCAAAGTTCCTTACAGATTTCTATATCCTAAACAAAAAAAAAATCCTCTCTGTGACTTATAGTATTTTAACGGTACAACGGGAACTTTCCCTCACCAGACCAGGGAACTGAGCACTGAGAAACTGTGCACATTCTAGAGGACCGTTTAAACCTAACAGCCAAATTTCCTGTTTGCAGAGCAGCGTGGCGTTTCTCCCTGTTTTTCAGAATAATTGCCAGGTGTGAGTCGCTGGGGTAGTCTCCCTGCTGTCTAGTGCTTTAAAAACAAAACAAAACAAAACAAAACATTTTTATGTCTATTTTTGAGAGAGAGAGAGAAACAGAGCATGATCAGGGGAGGGTCAGAGAGAGAGAGAGACATAGAATCCAAAGCAGGCTCCAGGCTCTGAGCTGTCAGCACTGAGCCCCACGCGAGGCTTGAACTCACGAACTGCAAGATCATGACCTGAGCCAAAGTTGATGCTTCACCAGCTGAGCCACCCAGGTGCCCTTCTGCTCACTAGTGCTTTGACGTATTTGGACTTCTTTTAGCCTTCAGTTTCTCCTGGACTTCATGAACTCCTAGAATACTTTCTCTTAGCACTCCTATCTCACTCTCAGGTTTTTGTTTTTGTTATTTATTTATTTATTTATTTATTTATTTATTTATTTATTTATGTTTGCCCTGAAAGCCTGGAGTTTCTCTGACTGATATTTCTCAGCTCCCCTGCTCTGCCTGGATGCATTCTGACAATACCTGTGTTTGATGGATTGAGTCTCTCTAACACAGGACACCACTCAACTCTCTTTCTCTGCCCCGACTTTTGGTGTATTTCCTCTGAATATTTAGTGAACACCTATGAAGAAGAGGTAGCAGGTGGCAGCAAATTCACTTTGTGCTTCAGACTTTAGGATCTTAATCTGACATGCCAGCCCAGAAGCAGGTACTGAAAGTTCCTTAGAAGTTCAGCTGCTTCCACCTTCCTTCATCACAGTGGACTTGTCATATGCCCAGAGTTCCACCATTACCAAAAAAAAAAAAAAAGCTTTCATATGAAGAGCTTTTCACTTTCTGGAATTTATTCTATTTGAATTTCTTTGAGTCCTCACATTTCTCCATTTCTCATCATTTTAAAGATAAGCCAGTCAGAGAAAGACAAATTTCATATGATTTCACTCACATATGGAGTTTAAGAAGCAAAACAAGCAGACAAAAGAAAAAAAAAAAAAAAAAAGAGACAAATCCAAAATCTGATTCTGAACTGTAGAGAACAAACTGATGGTTACCAGAGGAGAGGGGGTGGGATGGGAGATGGGTGAAATAGGTGAAGAGGATTGAGTACACATATCTTCTTTTTTTCTCTTACAAGTACACTTATCTTAGGGCGCCTGGGTGGCTCAGGCAGTTAGGCATCCGACTTCGACACAGGTCATCATCTCACGGTTCATGAGTTTAAGCCCACATAGGGCTCTGTGCTGACAGTGGGGAGTCTTCCTTGGATCCTTTGTCTCCTTCTGCCATTCCCCTGCTCATTCTCTCTCTCTCTCTCTCTCTCTCTCTCTCAAAAATAAATAAATAAATAATAAAACATTTAAAAAATATAAAAAGATAGTACACTTACCTTGATGAGCACTGAGTAATATATGGAATTGGTGAATCACTATATTGTACAACTGACTCTAATATAGCAGTCTATATTAACTACTTTGGAACTAAAATAAAATAATTTTAAAAACTGTAATTTTATAGCTTACTCAGATTGTTATGTTTGTCAGTATGAATACACAGACTTGCAAATCTCCATATCCAAACAAGAAGCAGAATGTGTTCTCATGTTCATACTTTAAGTTTAATTTTTAAATGAAATTAATTTTTTCTTGTTATGTTTGCATCCATAAAATATTTTTGGATTCACTAGACAGAGTCAACTATAAGTTAGTTACATTGTACATGATATTTTTCAATGTGAGTGCCTAAATTGAAATACATGATATTTTCAATGTGAGTGCCTGTTTCAGACACTGACTCCTTGGAGAATTTATTATTGTAAACATAAGAGCAAATTAATGAGTTTGCGAGGGGGACGATGATCCTACCAAAATAAAGGTAAGTTGTCTTCACTATCATATGCTTTCATCACATTGGTCTCTTCCAACCATGAAAACATATTTGGGGAGAGAGAAATTCCCTTCCCAGACTTAGTCCCAAGAGGACAATTGCTTTCTTATTTTGGTATCAATCAAAAGGGGCAACGGTTGCATTTATAACTTTGCCTCTGCAAGATATTTTTAGGCGACTCAATCTTTTATTATTTCATCTTAACCTTTTTTCTCCACATCTAGACTATTTTATTTACCCCTTACTTCATCTCTATTGTCCCATTCTCTCCTATATTGGATATCTTTCTGCAACCATACTGAACAACTAATAATAATATTTTCATCATCTCAATTTTCTTTAAAAATATCAATGCCCACCCTACATAGCATAAAATTGCCAATGTAAGAATGGAAACAGAAGGACATTAACTAATGAAACTGACATGCTACATTAGAAAATGTTATAATAATGAGACTATATTAGTTTATGTTTATTAGCTGCTCATTTCAAGCTAGGTACAATTCTACATTGATTATGATGGATGGATGAAATCTCACAAAATCCCTGTGATGTAAATAATATTATTATCATCGCCTCTGTTTTATAGGGAAATAATAGCACGCAGAGACTGAAGAATTGGTCCATGGTCAAAAGTATATAAGATACTAACTTGGTTATTTGCATCTTCTCTAAAACGTAAAAGATTAACCAATATACTATACTGCCCCGATTGAGAGATCTATTTACAAACATTAGTGGTGTGTAAAGTACGTATCTAATTCAATCATTTAAAATAAGAGGTAAAGGTTGCTTTTGGTGCTTTCTGCTTTATAATTGAATCACAAATTTAAGAAAGTTTAGATAAATGTTGGTTTGGTAGTTTAATTGGAGAACTTCAATTATTCTTGATAAGAATATTTATTTTTAAAAGTCAAAGAGAATACCGTTCAATATTATTATTATTTGTATGCAAGTGGAAATCTGGTCTAGTGTTAAAAGCAATCAGCACAGGAATGGGTAGTTACTCCACCTTGAAAGTGGCGGGGACAGATATATAATGATAACTTTAATAGCTGAAATATAACTCAGTAAGTGTTCATCTAATTCTTCATCAAGGGAATTATGATAATTGCAATAATTAACATGTACTCCATATTTATTAAGCATTATCTTAATTATTGGCCATTGTCATGTATTTAGTATTGGAGAGGTTCTCTTAGGATATACTTCTGGAAAGACATTATTTTTCCAGTCAAACTTCACTTGGAAAGGGATAAAATGTATAAACAGTAAGTATTTTAAGAATCAGAATCGTCTAGTGAATAACTATGCTTATGTGAAAATAAAAAAAATAACTCCATGCATTGACTTTTCCAGAGACTTAGACCTGTGGAGATCACATGCAGGACTGCCTTACTGAATGCAAGGACTTTTCTTTAAGGGAAAATGAATCTAGAGAAAATTCCCATCTTGACTTGAAAGACCCTTCTTCCATTCCCTACTTAATAGATCCTCACAGTGCTTAGCAAAATGCTCCCAATCTAATAGCCATTTAATCTAACTATATTGAATTGATAAATAAATAAAATGTTAAATATCAATTAATTTTTTATCAGGAGTTTAATATCACTCCTAACATTCATGGTAAAATGTAATTGCTGATATAATGAAAAAAATATTTGGACTAGGTCTGATATAGAGTCACAAGCCATAGTATCATAGTTTGAAATTTTAAGTTTGGCATATTATTCCCAGTCCCATAACCAACTCTCAGATTAAACTTTTCTAAGAAGTTAACCTCTGCGTGACCAAGTTTACTCATCTGTAAAACAGATACATTAATTATTATTGCCTACCCTATGGGCACAGTGTGAGAATTAATGAGGTAATTTCTAAAAGCAAGTTCCTTGAAAGGTATTTTATAACATCTTATTGTTCTAGTCTCTTTGTTTTATTTTTATCTTTTATACTCAAAGTCCAAATGTTTTAAAATAATTTTTTAAAAATTAGGTTGAAATATTACTAACAGAGAGCTAGTTAAAATATGGTAATGTTAATTGAAATAATGAATAGTTTTGTAGCGTTTTATATTTTATAATGAAACTTCTTTCGGGAAAGTCGTCTTGGTTTCTAAAATATAAAATTTTAAACATTTTCATGATATTTTTTGACCCAATGGTTAGACGCTAAAGGTTGCTGTGATCTATCTACAGAAGGGTTCCTGGAATTCTGCACTACTAACAGACTTTTAGGAGACCGTCTTGTACGTGGTAGGATATTTAGCAACATCTTTGGCCTTTACCCATTAGGTACCAATAAGAATCCCCAGCGTTGACATTCAAAAATGTCTCCAAACATAACCCAATTCCCATGAATGGCACAATGCATTCGGTTGACAGCTACTGTCCTAGGTGAATGACCTGTCCATACTGTGTGGAACGATCAACTTAAACAATCTGGAGTGGAGGAACGCACACACACACGTGTGAGATGACCATACGGCTTGGTTGCCTGGTATGGTGCTGATTTATAGTTGATACACTAGTATCCAGTCCATTATCGTTTGTACCAGAGAGACGTTCAATTTTGTAAAGGAGTATCATTATCAATCCATGCAATCAAATAAGCATGAGGATTTCATTGACCTGTGATTTGTATTTCCAGTCTCTTCCCTTTTTTTGGTCTTACAGTGTGTAAAATGCTCATGCACTAAAGTTTTACTCTAAGATATCGTTAATTTGAAAGATGTACTTATTAATTTTTAATCCCCCCTTTCCTGAGACAACGTAATGTGATGCTTCCCATCTAAAGCCACTACGCTGAGCAGTATGGAAAGGAATAGTTACAGCTGCTAACAATTCCTTCAGGTATCAGATGGAACCGAATAGTCCCCCTGCCCTGAAGCTAGCCATGCTTTGGTTGGTGCCATGGTCTGCAATGTGCCTGGAGTCTCAAGGAGACCAGTCACTGGGGACCAGGGGAAAATGTGGGAACTTACAAATTGGCTGTTCAGGCAGTCTGTGCAGAAAACAGACACTAAGGAATCGTAACTTAGAGCATGTTTGCTAGCTGTGGTGTTTTTTTATTGTATAGAGGAAATCTAAAACAATTCACGTATTATAAAGATTGGTTTCCATTTTACCATAAATTCTTTTAATGGGAATGAGTGTACAGAAGTAAAGTAGATATTTAAGAAAAAATTAATGAATTATCTGCCAGTGCATCAAAATGTTTGTTGACTTCTATACCATCAATATGGAGGACATATTGATATCACTGATCAAAAGAGAATCAGGAGACAAAAGTCCTAAAGAAGCAATAGCATCTACTTGAAAAGTAAGTTTGTATTTGGTTATTAAAGTGTGTCCCAAGGTGATAATCTATACAATTTCAGAAAGCACATTTTTATATTAACTTTATTTTATTTTAATTAAATTTCTATTTTCCTAATTACTTTTAATAACTGTAATTGCCAGATCTCTTGCGCATGTAGGAAATGTGACATGAGCTTTTAAAGTTTTGACTCTTATAATAGGAAAATCTCACAGCTAAAGTTAATGAACATAAAGTTGGCTTTATACCAACAGATGCTTCAAATAAAAAGGCAGTTTAGGTTCAGTGCTTCATTTTGAGTTTTTTAACTATTTACATGAAAAAAAAAATAAAGGTTTGGAAGCCCATTTGATTAAACTCGAGAACGAAGGGGCTTTTGAAAATATTTGCTGTTGTAACAAATATAAGAATAACATAATAATTTAAAAAATAGTGCTTATTCATTTTGTAGAGAGAGACAGAGCATAAGTGGGGGAGGGGCAGGGAGAGAGGGAGGTACACAATCTGAAGCAGGCTCCAGGCTCAGAGCTGTCATCACAGAGCCCGAAGGCTCGAACTCACGAACTGTGAGTGGAAGTCAGAGGCTTAACCGACTGAGCCACCCACGTGCCCTAAATAGCATAATATTTTTTAATAGTATTCTTAGAAATTAAAAATCAAGCTGGTAGAAATAAACGTAAATATTATTTCTTCAGAATCATTTGGAAATTTTTAATAACTTGTTCAGTACAAAAAGCACCAATTTTTTAGCTTTTAATTATTTTAATGAGCTGGAGAATAAAACATGAAAACATAGAGATGTTGCAATTTATATTAAAAAACATCGGCACCACATGATCCAGCAATCATGCTCCTTGGTATTTACCCAAATGAATTGAAAACTTATGTTTACACAAAACTCTGTACCTGGATTTCCACGACAGCTTTCTTGATAATTGCCAAAACTTGGAAGCAACCTAGTATCCTCTTTAGGTAAATGAATAAATAGACCATGGTGCATCCAAGCAATGGAATATTATTTATGCTGAAAAGAAATGAGCTAGGAAGCCATGAAAAGGCTAAGGAAAGTCTTTTTTTCTTCTTTTTTTCAACTTTTTATTTATTTATTTTGAGAGAGACAGAAACAGCATGATTGGGGAAAGGGCAAAGAGAGAGGGAGAGAGAGAATTCCAAGCAGGTTCCACACTGTCAACACAGAGGCCAAGATAGGGCTCCATCTCACAAACTTTGAGATCATTACTTGAGCCAAAACCAAGAGGCAGATGCTTAACCACCTGAGCCACCCAGGTGCCCGAAGACATAGGAGAATTGTATATGCATACTATTAAATGAAAGAAGACAATCTGCATGACTGCAATTATACGATATTCTGGAAAAGACAAAATTATGATAGTAAGAGAAATCAGTGTTTTGCAGGGGTTAGCGAAGAGGGAGAAATGAAAGGCAGAGAGCATAGAGGATTCTTTTCTTTCTTTATTTTTTTTTTGTCTTTATTTATTTTTGAGAGCAGGAGAGACAAAGCATGAGTGGGGGAGGGTCAAAGAAAGAGAGGGAGACACAGAATCTGAAGCAGGCTCCAGGCTCTGAGCTGTCAGCACAGAACCCTACCCGGGGCTTGAACTCACAGACTGTGAGATCATGACCCAAGCTGAAGTCAGACACTCAATTGGCTGAGCCACCCAGGCGCCCCACAGAGGATTCTTAGATGAAACAATTCTGTATGATACTACAAGGGTGGATGCATATCATTATGCATTTTTCCAAAACCATAGAGTGTACAACACCAAGAGTGAACCATGATATAAAGTATGGACTTTGGGTGATGCTATATCAGTGTAGATTAATCTACTGGAACACAGAGAGTCCTGAGGTACGGGATGTTGAGAACAATGTGGTGGTACATGTGTAGCATCGGAGGTGTGTGGGAACTCTTCGTATTTTACACTCCATTTTCTCATGAACCTAAAAGAGCCCTAAAAACTCAAGTTTATTAATTAAAAAGAAACCATATTCATATGCTTTCTCAGCATCTAATGATATGATCATATCATTTTTCTTTAGCTTGTTGATGTGACAGATTACATTAACTGGCTTTTGAATGCTAAAATAGTGTTGCATGCCTGGAATAAATTCCACTTAATCATCGTGTATACTTGTTTTCATATATTGTTGGATTTAGTTTGCTACTATTTTGTTAAGGGTATTTATAGCTGTGTTCATGAGAGGTATTGACCTTTAATTTTCTTTTCATATAATATGTTTACCTGACTTGGTATTAGGGTGATGCTAGCCTTATAGAATGACTTAAGAAAAATTTCCCCTGTTTCTATTTTCTGGAAGACATTAGATAATTGGTTTAATTTTTTCCCTAAATGTTATAGATTTTACTTCCAGACCCATCTTGGTCTGGTGCTTTTTGTTTTGAAAATTTTTTTGTTTCTTAGCTAATGACTTATTGGCAATTTGGGAAGAATATATCTATTTTTCATATAAAATTACAACATCCTTCAATATTTTAATAATAATGTCTCATAATCTAAAACCATATACATTTCTTTCTTTTTTTTTTTTTTTTTTTGGTAGGTTTCAGCCCCAGTGCAAGGCTTGATCTCACAAGACCTGAGCTGAGGTTAAAGGTTAAGAGTTGGCCACTTAACCCACTGAGCCACCCCTGGGGCCCTATATTTGCTACCTTTGTATATAAGTTTTCAAATATGATATCTTCTGTCATAACTAAATTAGTATCTGGAGAAATGATTTATTATTAATAAGTTTAAAATTTCTCATTGTATTTTTTTCATTTGAACAATGTATTTTCTTTAACTCTGTTTTCTACTACATCAAAGAATGCAAAATCCACAAGCCCAGATTTTGGCACAGGGAGATAATCCATAGATGAGAATTATTTAAAAGGCAGAAGTGACTTGTGAGGGGGGAGTAATATATTTCCACCCTGGAATATGCCTAGATAAAATAGAACTGCTACTCCCAAAATATTATAAA
Organism: Paradoxurus hermaphroditus; assembly: GCA_004024585.1. Classification (NCBI taxonomy): domain Eukaryota; kingdom Metazoa; phylum Chordata; class Mammalia; order Carnivora; family Viverridae; genus Paradoxurus; species Paradoxurus hermaphroditus. Next base: position 57,586 of record PITB01003539.1, on the reverse strand, counting down.
TTATTTCAACAGCACATGTATTCTAAAGTATTCATGGACACTATTTTATCAACATAAATTGTTGTGTTGATCTCAGTCTATACATAGTTACGTTATCAGCTAGAAATTCCTGAGAGTACTCCTCTGGACTCCTACTACTTTTGGGGAGTCCCCACAGATGTTCCTCCAACTGGACCCAATGCTGTGGTTAGACTGGTTTTTATTATGATTAGCAAGATACACTGAGCTCTATTAGCCAGCCAAGAGCTTTGAAAAAATAAGATTTAAGGTTTGTTACTCACAGGCTCTGGAAGGTAACAGCATGTCCAATTGGTACTCAAGGACAGAAGGGATGCAGAAAGCAAACTTCCAGACTTGGGAATCAGCTTTTATTTGGATCAAGGTTGGGATGCTGAGATTTTCCCAGGTTCACTCTTTGTAGTTGAATTGGTTTAAAACAAGAAAGAGAATTAAAATGCAGGGAGGGAAAAGCAAATGCCAGTTATCTGGGTTACCCAGGACTTTCTAAAATAAGAACTTCAAGAAGGGGCAGCCTGACTATTTCTGTAGTAGTGTAACTGACAGTGTCTTTATTTGAGGTGGATGTCTTTGAAGACGTGTGTGCTTCAGCAACCAAAAGCAGGCATTTACATTACAATCACAACAGCTAATTGGTGGTACTTCTCACTACAGAAATTCAAAATATTTTATTTTGAATATACTTTCTTTTAAAAATTGAAATTATTATTGAAAATCTTAAGTCATCTTGAATAGCGTTTTATTCTTTCCATCTGAGGGACACTATTTTTTTTTCAAATTTCTAACCCCCAGATCAGTAAACGTGCATCCCTTTTTTTTTTTTTTTTAGGTTTTCCCATTGTTTTCTTCAGTTCAAGCTGCTATTAACAAAGTACCATAGATTAAGTGCCTTATAAACAACAAAAGTTTATTTCTCACAGTTCTAGAGCCTCGGAGTCCAAGATCAGGATGCCAATATTGTTGGGTTCTTGTGGGAGCATTCGGAGAAGCAAACCGAAGTCTTCTTGTTTCTTCAGATGGCAAAAGAGAGAGAGAGAGAAATCTCTCTGGAGTCCCTTTTTAAAGGGAACAAATCTTATTCATGAGGGCTCCAGTCTCATGACCTTATATCAGATCTCCAAATCTCTACCTCGTAAAACCATCACACTGGGGTTAGAAACTCAATATATGAGTTTTGGAGAGACATATATTTAGTCCATAACAAGCATGTTCTTCAATATATTCAAATTAAACACATTGGCTAAAAACAAAAATAACAAAAAACAAAACAAACAAACAAACAAAAAAAACAAAGCTAGTGTTCACTCTTAGCTGAGAGAAAAGCCATGAATAAAAAAAGGCAGGATATGTAAGTATTTTCATGTTTAAATACCTTGCTCTGCAGATGTGATATGCAAAGGTGATATTTTAGCGAGTCATATTTTTCAAAGCGGTGTGTGTTACTATAATAGTCATTTCACATGTAACACCTACTGCAAAGTAATCCTTTTCTGCATTTTAATGTGGGACTTTTAGGCTGTGGTATTATGTATTCATTTCCTCCCAAATTTGGGATGAGGCAAAGTTCATCTGATGTAAAAGCTGGCAATACTAGAATTCTATTTTGCTAGATACAACCAAAAAAAAAAAAAAAACAGTATCAGAGAATAATTATTGATGTACTATCCAAAAATCTTCCTAATTTGTATCCTGGGCATGCATGAACAGATATAAAGAACATTCCAGTCAAAGCTACAGTACGTGTAAATACTGCTTGTTGAGTGATGCATGTCAGGCAAAAGATATTGAAGCAAATTAGAGTCAAAAGGAAAATTAGTGTAAGAAGATACTAGAAAAGAAGGAAAAGAATGGTGATAGGAAGTTTTGTGTTTTTCCTAAAATCATATGAAGCGATTCCAGCATTGTAAGCTTGGAGATTGGTCTATTTATGTAATATAAAAATTCAAGCATGACATAAACAGATTTCAGCTTTATACACATCATTCTGCTTCCAGTACAGAGAATAAACTTGAGTGAAGAAAGAATGAGTACGTGAGCACCAATTAGATTTTTATGGGTCACGGATATGATATAGGACAAGATGGTGATTCGGTTAAGGTTTTGATGACTGAAATGAAGAGAGAACTGGCAATACACTGAGAAGATAAGATGGCAGAGTGTTGTGATGAAGAATTGAGTTTATTCAAGGAGAGAGATAATAGTGTAGAGAATGAATCCTAGGTTTTGATTTAAATGACTCAACTCAATACAAACATAGCTGAAGAAGATCAAGTACAGAGAAGAATATTAGAGATTTTAAGGTCTTGTGAAATGTTTTTGGAAGATCTTTCACATAAGAAGTTGGATACAGGGATGTGGACCTTGGAGAAGTTTGATCTGAAGAAAATAACCTTATGATTCATTTATGAGTAAGTGGTCCTCAGAGTCATGGACACAAGCAACAACAGCTACAAGAAGACCGAATGAAAAAAGGATTACTAGTAAATCTTTAAAAACATGAATATGTGTCTGACAAGTGAAATATACCTAAAAAGGAAAATGAGAAGAAGGAAGGATTAGCAAGGAGGAAAAATCGAATGAATGCAGAATCAAAGAAGACAAGGAAAGAGAGTGGTTTGCGAAATGAAGGAGTAGCTAATAGTGTTCAATAATGTTGAGTGATGTAAGAGAAATGTAACAGAAATCTCACATTATTTTCAATTTGAACATAATTGTTAACTCTAGAGAGCTGTTTGTGAGAATTACCGAGGTTAAATCAAAATTGCCAAAGGCAGATTACAAGGAAGAAGTTACCTAAAAAAAAAGAATTTGGAGAGGATGAGAAAAAAAGGAATCATCAAGGATTTTTTTTTTTTTTTTTGTCATGAACCAGCCAAAGCATTACTCTCTTTATTAAAATCATCTTATGGGGCGCCTGGGTGGCTCAGTCGGTTAAGCGGCCGACTTGGACTCAGGTCATGATCTCACGGTCTGTGAGTTTGAGTCTCACGTCGGGCTCTGTGCTGACGGCTCAGAGCCTGGAGCCTGCTTCGGATTCTGTGTCTCCCTCTCTCTCTGCCCTTCCCCCATTCGTACTCTGTCTCTATGTCTCTCATAAATAAATAAATGTTAAAAAAAATTTTAAATCATATAAAGTTCAGTTAAATCTTTATTCTATTAGGAAATATGACAATGTTCTCCAGTCACTGAAATTATTTTCATTTGATGTTATATTTTGATATTAAAATGTGCTATGTTATAAACCAGATATACCATGACATGTTTATTAGAAAATTTGCAGAATTCTGTGAATTATGTCTATATTAATTTATAGAAAACTTTACATATATATGATCAATAACTTGATTCAAAATATAGAGATATTTATCTTACCTTATACATAATATATGTTATATTACGTGAGATGATAAATGTGTATATGTAACATGAGGTAAAATATTGATTAGATAAGTAATTAAATGCCTTTTATTAGGAAGTGTTTTATTAAAACTCTAGAAGAGAAATAAATTATTTATACACTTAAACTCTAAAATACATTAGCCACTGAATTCAATTCAATACTTACTAGTTTATGATACATTATAAACTGAAAAGAAAGCTACATTTGCATATGAGTCCTTTATTATTTGACTTCTCTAACACATATGTAAATATCTTAAATGCCCAAAGAATACATTTTGTGGCAAACCAATGTTATATGTAGCATAGGCATTTAGGTGCTTATGTTTCTCTTTCCTGATTTCATGGTAAGTTTTTATTATCAGAGCTGTCCTTAATAAATACAAATAACCAATCAATCAATCACTGGTGTGATATTTTTTTAAAGGTCCAGATCATAGAATGGGAAGAGGATTTTCTGAGAGGGAATCATAGGGCATTTATATGCCTTTTAAATATGGAAATACATTTATTATGATAATATAAGTAAGAATGATCTCTACACTTTCTCCCATCACCACAATAACAAAATGTTTCTTAGAGAAAAGGCAAGGGACAAATAAGAAAATAAGCCTTTACTCACTTGTCAGCTATAATTTAGGGTTGAGCGGCCATGTTGGAAAAGAGAATAGTACACAGGATCAAAATACAAGGAGGCAGTTTGGTTCATAAGCTCTGCTGGCACCCAGTAAATACCACTGTCTCGGGCCTATGTATCTTTAGATTCTGGCAGAATGAATAAAAAATGGGGTTAAGAGCATGGACAGTGGCTTAGAGTTAGTAGCAATAGATTTGCTTCAATAGCCCGGAGTTCCCTGCCTCTTTATTTGAATCCTGTAAAAACGAGTTTTAAAATATGACAACATTTTCTATATAAAGTAAGCATATAAAAATCCTAGCTGTTAGATGACCACCTCCAGGTGGCCTCATTCCCTTCACCCTTCTATGTGTTTTCTTCTTTACTTAGCAATATAGCCTGTCCTTTAATCATTGACCATTTATTCATGGTGTAGTGACTGATACGTAAGCATGCCATCAATACTCTAATCTATAGCGGTAGGTGCAATACCATAATAGTGTCCAATTTCCAAAGTCGAAATTGATAAGTTCTAAGTCCTTAAGCCCCTCAATGTAAAAATAAAATAAAATAATAAAATTAAATGAAATTAAAAGAAAAACAAATGCAAAATAACAAAGAACCCAATTTCTCCCTTTATGTCATTGTTCTGTAGAGAAGCACTATACTGTGAAGATATCTCCTAGACCAGCAAGTACTATTTTAAGTCACTTTTGAATCTCTACAAGTGGTTAATGTAGTTGAAAAATATTTTGTCATACTTTCATGTACACAGCATTCTTTAAAACAGAAAGTTAAATATGAAATAGTATCTAAGAAAGTGGATGAGTTAGGTCGCATACCTGGATACCTATAATGGCAGACACAAACTTTTAGATAATTTCAAAATGATAAGGTTTTGTTTTTGTTTGTTTGTTTGTTTGTTTTTGCTTGTTGGTTTTTTGGCTTGAAGACACAGTAGACTACTTACAACAAGTAGGAAGAGTCGGGTATAAGAAATTCCAGAAAATCAGAAGCGTGTACATGGATGCTGTGGCAGAGACTCCTAGCTGCCTAAGGAATATCCAGTCGCCCTTTCTTTTTAAAAAATGGAACTCTTGTTCCAAAAACTGCCTGTTCCAGAAAGCCAAATGGCAAGATTAAAGGCTGAATTTCGCAGCCCCGCCCCCCTGTAGCTATGAGTTGTACAGTAACATTTAAGTGTGCTCTGACTAGGCTGAAGGGGCGCTATTTTATCATCACTCTTTATTCCTTTTCTGCCATGTATGTGGGCAGTTATACTATGAAGCAACCTTGAATTTGAAGTCACAAGCTGTGCAGTGTAGTAAACAATTAAGAGGAGACTTGGTTGCTCATGAGCAGAGGGTTACCACACTAACCCTGTATTCTCTCTGATATGCGCATGTGTGTGGGCAAGTGAGTGTGTGAAAGAAAGGCAAATTTCTGCTTAATTTCAATATTCTTTTTATTTTTAACTCTTATATAACCAAGTCAAACCTGATTCAATTTCTATTTGAACACGTCCAGTTGGATGTAAAGTCGTTCCAGCAAGAAAAAAAAGCACAGTCCAGCCACCTCTTATAGAGTTTGAAGTCCAAGAAAAAGGAAAGACAAGTCTTTCTCAACCCTGTAGTATTGAAACCAGTCTAACAACATTTTGAGAAGGCATTTTATGCATTCAGGGAGAACATCTAACCTCAGACACCTTGGCATACTTCTAACATTTATTTTGCTCACCTAAACTCCGGAGGCATTTTAGTGTCAGACATTTAAGAGCATAATAAGTAGTCAATTAAATTTGAATAAAACATACATAATGAAAAAAATCTCAATTGTGGGCAGAAAATGGTAGACTATCTATGTAAATTAGATAAAATATGTGATTTCTTAGAAGTGTTCAAGGTCCTCCATATTCTTCTTATTATAGTTGTACCTTATGCTTTGTTCCAATACAAGAAAACATTTTTTCAGCAGTTACCAGTACTTTTTTGGTAGGAAGTGAAGTCTGAAACAAACACTATCCCCACATTGACTGTTTAGGTCTCCTTCTCAGAAATGTGTCTGTAACAGCCTCTTCCAACCTGGCAAGAGAGCTTATACAATATATTATCTTCAATAACCATCGACTTCTATTAAAATTTACAAATCCCTATTACCTGAAAAAAGGCAATTCCACTGAGAGAGAGGTGACTGAGAGAGAGAGAGAGAGAGAGAGAGAGAGAGATTAAATAAAAGAAATAAGAAAAACAGTAAACTGGGGGCACCTGGGTGACTCAGTCGGTTAAGGGTCTGACTCTTGATTTCAGCTCAGGTCATGACCTCAGGGTTGTGAGATTGAACTCTGCATATGGCTCCTTGCTGGGCAGGGCATGGAAGCTGCTTAAGATTCTCTCTCCCCCTCTCCCTCTGTTCCTCTCCCACTTGCACACAGGCACTCATGTGCTGTCTCTCTCTCTCAAAAAGCAAAACAAAACTAAACAAAAAAAAATAATAAATAAAAGTAATCTGTCATATACAGGTATAAAATCATATAACTCTAAAATTGAATACAGTATATATTTGTGTTAATTAAGCAAATTGCAACAGGACAAAAAAAGAGAGAGGTTGAAATAGACTCAAGAATATATGAAAACCCTCTCTGTGAGAGACAAGATAGTGATCGACCTGAGGGTAATATTAAACCCCACCAGGCAAAAGGATGATATAATATTGCTGTTATCTGTAGATTTCCTGATTTCTAGATGTTCTGTTGAGATGTTGATATTGAATGAGAAGGAATGGAGTTGGAAGTACTCTAGTACGGTAGGGAGTCCTCACTGGCTTCTCTCCAGAAGCTCCACCCCCAAAGGCTTTCTTTGCCTGTGGGCGAGCTCCAGAGTGGCCTGGTATCAAACAGACTCCTTGAAAGCTGGGCAGTCTGAGCTTGGCCATAATTTACAGTCAGTTGGTGGAAAAAACTGGGTCTGTGGAGAGCTGTAGCCCCCTCTGCTGGTAATGCGGGCCTGCAGTGGGCTTTAGGATGATTTCAGACTCTCCTGCTGGGCTAAAGGTAAGTGCCCCCCACCCCTGCCCCTTACCCACTGGCTCATTACAGATCATGGAAGATATGTTACCCCACAGCTGTTTTCTGTATAATGCCTACTGTCACGTTCAGAAAGAAAGAGAGAGAAAGGGTGAGAACTGGAAGAAATTTGAAATCCGTGCAGTTAACATAAGCATTAATATCTGGAATACACAAAAAGTGACATAAAGACAACTAATCCAGTAAAATATAAAGATGGGGGGAAGCTAGCTCATATTAGCAATACTGTACACAATTAAAGTAATTAATTCAACATTAATTAAAAGCCTGATAACATGTATTAGTTAGCTTTGGAAACAAACTGGTAAACTGTTAACATGCATAAATCTGCATGAATACCTTGGGGCATACTTTGTTGTTATCTCAGAAAACTGAAGATATGCGTATCTTATGACTCAAAAATGAGTCCATGTGCACCGAAGGATACATATGAAGATGTTCATAAAAGCTTTGTTGTATTAGAAACTAAAAACACTGCAAGTGTCTGTCAAAAGTAACATGGAATGAATATTCACACAGTGTTCTGGATTAATGTTAAAGGCATGAACTGCAGTGTTACATACCGGCTTAGGTGAAACTCAGGAACTTGATGTTGAGGATTAAGAGAAGACAGAGAAGATTATTTACATTAAAATAAATGATCAACATGCAAAGATAAGCAATATATTATTTAGGGAAAGAAATTATGGGACAGTATAAGGAAATCCATGGGAATAATAACCATAAATATCATGAAAATGGTTCTCTCTGGAGTAGAGGAGAATAGGGCAATGTGATCAAAGAAATGACACAGAGACATCGATTTTTTTTAAGAATATAATTAAGTCTACAATTTAGTAAAATGCAACTAATTTGTATTATGTTATTAAATAATAAAATATGTTGATGTTCTCAATAGAACTTGTTAGGTTTGCTATAATTTAGAACAGACTTCCAGAAACATTTGTCACTGCTTTAAATGTAATTATAAACATGTAACAAAATTTACTTTTTTATTTTAGAGTTGACTACCACACTGCACATCACAGATAAAAGAAAGTTAATTTAGTAATTTTGTATACACTTTACTGGAATTGTCAAATAAAATAAATCACTTATAAGCTTCTTTTATATACACTTTTCTGGTTGAGTCATTTTCGACAGACTGTAAATGAAAAAGTATTATGAAGATGCCTATGAGAATCTGCCACCTGCTGGAAGTATCCCAAAACTGCAAGAACAAATGATTTTTTTTTTTCTTTTTTTTTCCATTCTGGATATGTTTCTCTATCTTCCCAAAAGGCAAAAGTGGATGATGGAAATAGAGGACTTGTATGTTTGCTAGCCTCACAGGCTATTAAATAATTAAAAATTAGTTTATATAAACTATACAAGTACCAAAGTGAATAAGGCAGAAAATAATTGTACGATTTCATCAACAAAAAGTATAATCCATAAAGTGCAATGAGAATATTATAATGTGATTCAATGGATTTTATGAGAAGAATACTTATACTCTGTGAAAATAAATGTCCAAAATAAATCTGCTAAGTGTATATCATTATCTTTAAAGGACTAGAATAGTCCTAAGTATAAAACAAATGTAACTACTAAGCTATCACCTTAGTAGTGATCTTCTATGTCTTCTCCTAAGACATAGAAGATTATTTACATTAAAATAAATTTCAGCGACCACTCAGTTCTCAAATACAGAAAAAGAAAGGAGCATTTCTCCATAGACTACTTTGTGTATATCATATCTCGTGATATTGAAGTCTCAGCCTTCGTCTTTTGAGTCAGTTTTATTTGCACTGATAAAGGAACATCCAGACTGCTGATTTGGCTGTATTTCTCAACTTTTCATAATCCTGAATTTCAGTTACACACTTTTGTTCATTACAGTTATTTCATTTAGTTCAAAAAATGGGGAAAAAATCCTGCATTTCTAACCTAATGCATTTCTCACCTAAAAATATATTGATTCATTGTATAATGTTACATGGGTAGCAAAAAGCCTGATCTATTACATTCAATATTATTATATGGAAGAAATAGCTCAAGTAACAATGGTTTAGTGCCTACAATAATCTAGACCCTATTGTGAGATTAGTTATATAAATTCATGTGTAAAAGAAAGAGAAACATTCTTGAGATCTCTTGACCCAAAACAAAATGTTCCTACTTGTGAAATACCTTGATTTTGGTGTCCGACATGGATACCTTGTTTCCAGAGAGATTCACTAATCTAAAGTAATGCTATATTGACTTAAAGAACCACAGTCTTCCTAAATTGAGAGAACTGACAAGTATGACCTAGAACGGAGGAAGTGAGAAAATAACATTTTATAGCAAATGCACATACGAAAAGGAGATATGAATTTATTTCACAATCCCTGGGACGTCTAATTTCTTTCTCAACTAAATCTCCTCTTGATTTGGATTGTGAAAATTCACCTAAGAACTTGGATTAATCTACAAAGGAGAAAAGTTTTAAAGACATTAACGATCGACATCTGGAAGGATGTGATAACGAATGATGAAAATGACATGTTAACATGAAAATGACAGTGATGACATTATTTATTTATTAAACATTAATAAATTCGGTTAGGAGAGACCAGAACTTATTTTAAATGTAAAAGTCAAGTAAGAGATCAAGGGCTTAGACTTTCAAGCATTAGTTGATAGACTTACCAAACAATAAGGTTAAGAAGGGTGCAAGACAAATTATATATAGATGAGAAATTAGGAATAAAGAATGTTTTCTTTGGATATAAGTGAGTGCATCCATGTCCTGCAACTGCAGGAAAACATCAAACTGCAGTAGAAAAGGACAGCTAGAAAAGTTAGAAGACAGGCTATTAGAAGTAATATCTTGAAGCAAAGAACGATTCTTCGAACAAAAAAAATCTAAGTATAGAAGATTAGAAAATGTTACTTTAAGTTTCCCAGCTATTATTTATGTCACAGTGATGTCATTAACCTATTCAAACTTGTACAGAGAAAGAGGGAAATTATGGGCTATCTGAGTCTAGACAAACAGAATTGTATACTGTTGCAGCTGTGTGCCGCACCCCTGCCGACTGTCCACCAACACACTCACTAGAACCGTTCTTGCTGACATATTAATTTGTTGCTGCAGATTTAGGAATTCCTCACTGCTGTACGCTTGTAGAGCTACTACCTATGTCAAGCTGGTTTATTTGGTTAAGCCAATCTGTTTCTGTGATTTTCTGATTTGAAAACCAAAAGCGAGGATTTTCCACTCTTTTTATGACATCAACCTCATCATAACTCTTTTCTTTTAAAATTTATTAATGATTATTTATTTTTTGAGAAAGAAAGAGACAGAGAACGAGTGTCAGAGGGGCAGAGAGAGAGGGAGACACAGAATCTGAAGCAGGCTGCAGGCACCCAGCCGTCAGCACAGAGCCCGATGCGGGGCTGGAGCTCAAAGACGGTGAGATCGTGACTTCGGCTGAAGTTGGACTCTTAACCAACTAGCCACTCAGGTGCCTCTCTTAATACATTTCTAGATTATACATTAATGATTTAAGTGAGTACAAATCTGTACTATGTTCTAAATCGATCTTCATCTCTGAAATAGATTGAACTAAGTTATGTGTTTTAATTTTATGTTTCATTCTTCAAAATTCAAACGGGTTTTAAGCCTTTGAGGTGTGTATGTGTGCATTCATCTGTACAAGAATACTTCCTTGCTTGTTTTCCAAATGTGGACGTAGGAACATACTTTTCATGTTATAAGTAATACCGTGGAGATTAACGGCCTTCCTGAGTGGGACCTAATCTAAATATTGAAATTCAAGATAATGTAACTTTGGCAAAAAAATGCTATGTGATGTACCCAGAATCAGATTAATCACTAACAGAGTTGGGTTTCTAAGTCAAGAATTTTGAATTTAACAAAGTTTAAATCAGAAACCACAGTGATGTGATGAAATCCAGGTTTAATCTGTATTTATTTTGGTATCCAATAATCAGGAAAGGGGATGCAGTACCAAGAACAGTTTTGGCTACAACCTTGCATTGAAATCTTGTCTTTGGTGTGAGAAGCCAGCCTCATAATTCGGCATCATTCTCCCAATCCATACAAGTACCTAGTCGTACACTAAATGCATAATAAGGTTAATTTACATTTTGAAGTTTACATCAGGGTTCTAAAAATAAAGAGAATGGAAGTAAAAATCAGGAAATTAAGTCAGAATAGCATCTATTTAAATTGGGAAGCACAGCCAAGGTTTTGGGGAAAGTCTGTACTGAAATAGATCTTCTATAAACCCATTTCCTATGCTCACAGCTGTCCCTACACCAAGAGAAGATACGAGATTCTATTTATTCATTAGAGAACAACTATAAGAGATAAGAATTATTATCAGAATTTACCCATTTTTTTCCAGATTTCTGGCCTAAAGCTTGATCATTGGTTTCTGATGCCTGACATTCACCAATTTTTCTCTTTTGTATAATTTTTTTAATCTATAATCAATGAGTGTTGATTAATTCTCATTACCTGAATATTTAACAACTTTAAACAATCAAATGATATACTCTATTGTTAGGTATTAAACCCCTAAGTAAGTCTAGAATTCTGTCATTTTAAGAAGCAGAGATTTTAGTCCCAAGACCAGATCAAGAGGTTTAAGGACACACAGAACAACCCAAGAACTGTCAAAAGAGATTTTCCACCTGACTACACATCTGAAGCTTTGTTATTCCTTTTTCTTGTTGCCTGATGTTTGGCTCTTTTTTTCAGTGTATCATATTTTAGCATTTGTCTTCCAGCTTTCTGCAGTGTCTTTTGGTCTTGACTAAAGACTTGACTTGGCTTTGGGAGTAACTTCCTCTGTGACTCCTACATAGTCCCTATACATAAACCCCTCTTCTGATTGATGACCAGAACCTGTGCTGGAGTAACTGTCCTTTTCTGAAGGCTTTCTGAGGGGTAACTTTTGTTCAACCAAACCAGCTGCTCAGTTTCCCTTTGCTTCCCTCCTCTGGTGATAACTAGTCATTGCAGTTAACTTCTCAAATTCTGTTAGCGTTCTTACATGTTGGTCTTAGCTCCTGACTCAGTTTCTTAATTTATTCATCCATTTTTCCTTCAAGAAACATTTATCAAGTACCAATCAACTGTCAAACACAGACAGTTTTATAAAATTGTATTCTTTCTTGGCCCTATTGATCTTATGGTGTGGTGGGGAAGGTAGGCATTAACCAAACAATGATTTATCATTTGCATTGCTTTCTGGAGCCCTGTTATCTATATCCCTTTAATTGCTGGGATTGCTTCTTTTTGGATTTCATGACATTTAAATGATTAATTTTAATAAATTATTGTACTTATTCATTTATTTATTATTTCATCTACTCATTCAATATTAATTAATTTAATTATTATGCATCAGGCCCAAAGCACTGGTGATACAATACAAACTAGAAAGATCTCTACCATAAAATCTATCATAAAGTCTAGCAGAAATAGCAATTAAGACAAGTAATCAAAATAAATTTAGAATATATGCAAAATGAATTAGGAATATAGGAGAAATAACACTTGAAATACATAAGAAAGTATTTATTTTCCAATATATATTTTGCATACGAAGAAACTATTCCAAAATTTCCACTAGTGTTTGGACAGCTAATATTATCATCTTATCTTCGTGTCTTTGTATGGGTATGCTTTTTGTATATACATGCCTGAATTTGTATAATTATAGTATATATTTTTGAAAGTAAGAAAACTATATGTAGTGGACTTTTTACATTATAAAATTTTCCTATTAAAATATTCTTTAACATACTGAGTCGAAAATATTGGCAATTTGCTTTTAGGGTGTTAAATAGTTAATAGAATCATAGATTCTATGGTAAATACTTTCAGAGGCATGCAGTATATTAAAAAAAAAAAAGCTATTCAGAAACATCTCTTTACTTTTTACAGAAAAGGAAAATGGTCCTCAAACAAAATCAAGTGATTTGCTTAAGACTAAATGCCAAAAAAAGTGGAAGTGGCAAAAATGAACTTTCATTTCAGAGTTTATGCTCCTTCTCTCTATATCAGAAAATAGAGATGATGTTAATATTTATCTATTACACCATTAGGGTTATGCCTACAAAGACTTCTTTAAATTACCTTTAAAATTATGCATCATTTTAATGATACAATATCTCCATTTTTTCCCATTTCTACTTTAAGTTTACAAAGGCTAAATATTTAGCCTATCATTCATCTGTACTAGATTTTGCATGTGCCAATTCTTCAAATGGAAGATTTGTTACTGTAACTACTAGGAGTGCTGATGGCGCCGAGCCTTCTATTTCTCTCTAGGGATTGTCTCAGCTGAAGAGTGTCTCCTCTTTCAAGATCATGCTCCTTCCTAGGGTGTTGTACACTCAGTCACTGATCAATTCATGACAATTTCAACTCAAATTGGGAGCATTCTAAAAGACCATACTAGTTCTATGCTTCCCTATAGGTTTGGCAACGTGGTCATTGCACCTGCATTGCAGTGAAATTTCTCCCTTTGATCGACCCTCCTCTTCCTTCTCTCTTCCAAATGTTTTGATTCCAAGGAAAGGCATTCCTTAAAAGATATAGAGCACACCAGACTTCATCTCAATTGAGCCTGATTTCTGGGGCGTTGAACCTGGGAGAGTTGCACCAGTCCTGGTCCAAGAAAGTAGATATGGCATATTTCAATCCTAGAATTATGGATATGAAAAATATACCAGGTGATGTGGAATGCTGCCAACTTTCAGTGTAACTCAGAACAGAGAAGGGCTCTGAATCATATCCAGACAGTGGTTATAGCCATTCTGTCTCTTAGGTCTCATGACTAATAGGCCCTTTGGTATCAAAGGTATCAGCAATTGAAAGACATGCTTTATACAAATTATGGCAAGCCCTAACGGTAAAATCATAGCATAGGCCCCTGGCGTTCTGGAGTGTGGCCATGCCACCTGCAGCAGAAAATCATATGGCTCTAAATACAATTCCTAGAGTTCTAGTGGGCATAACAGAGCTAGATCACCTAACCATGGGCCCCAAATGGCCATGTGTCTACAACTGCCTAATATGAACTGACATATCAGATCCATCAAGTCATAGTACAGGTGACCCAAGCAATGATCCATCATTAGAAGGCAGAATTCATCCTTCAAGCGCATGCGGAACCAGAGAACAAAAACAAGCTGCATGAGCTGGCTGTCATATTGTCCACCATCACTGCACCAGCTGTCCACCCTCACTCACAATCATGGTAGTATGCAAGGACGGTAATGACTACCTGATGGAGGAAGAAAAAGAGGAAACTATGTGTATGGATACGAGCCAACAATGGATAGAAATTTTCTACAGATTCATTCAGTGGTGACCTTGACAGACAGTGACGAGAGCAATTTCTCTTAATGAGCAGAGACCTTGCCAGATACTCTGTATGGAAAGAGACACGGTGCAAAGTTAAAATTTATACTTAATAATAAACACTAGCAAACAGAAGGAAAAAAAAAAAAAAAAGGAAGATAATGAGCAGGAAAGTCTGGGTTAGAGGAAAGAGTACTATGTATGAGAGTGGGCACAAAGTGTGAAGATTTTCCTATCACATGTTAATGCTGACCAGAGAGCCTCTACCACAACAAGGAAGTAAACAACAAATTGATAAAATGAGTCAACCAGTTGACATCAGCCAGACTCTCTCACTCACCATCTTAGTGCTGTCAGAAATAGAGACTCTTCATGGTCCCAGAAAGATGGGCTTCCACTTACCAAGACTCAAGTAGCTCTTGCTGCTGTCAAATATCCAAACTGCCAACAACAAAAACCAATGTTTAATACCCACTGTGGCATTTTTTTGATCAGACCAATTGGTTATATAGAGATAAATTTGGTATATGGACATCTTCTACCATGGTTCTGGGAAAGGAGTTGAAGTAAGAGTGGCCTCACCTACCTTCATTCCCAATAACTCACTTAAGGAATTTGTGCTTTCTGTACCTGACCTTGAGGTCAGCTCCAAAAAGGCCGACTTTTGTAGCTCATGATGGTTTTGCCCATGATTACTGGACCTGCCTGACAACTCAATGTTTTCTCTGTCCAAGCTCCTCCTTCCCCTTCTCTTCTAATGATTTGGATCTCAAGGGCAATCCTGAATATTCATCCTGCACGCTAATCTCCATCTCAGAATCCATACCCCAGGGAACCTAACCTGCAACATGAACATTCTGTGATCCAATTTCACAGATTTGCTCTTCTCTTCCTAATTTTGCTGGATATTTCCATATTTAATTGGATGAACCTGAGATGTAACAATTTTACCTGTTAATGTTCTCTAGCATATAACTAATGTATTCTCTATGCTAGCATTTTATATTCTCTGGCATATTAACTCTCCTCTCAAATTTGACATACTTAGGAATATAAAATAACTTATGACCACCTCACACATTCTACAGTTTTCATTATCTTTAGAAATTATGCCAAATCTACAGTTCTAGCTATTTTTAAACTTCAGTACCAATATTCTATCATACACAGATATATGTATGTGTTTATGTATATGAATGAAATGAATGAATGAATGAAATGAAAAAAAGAGGGTAAGGATAACATATTTTAAGTAGAAAGATATATGGGATAAGAATTTCATGGACAATATTATCTATTCAATTTCTAAATGTCTATATTCAATTCCATGGTTTGGATGATCATAACAGCACAGCTCTAACTGATAGTGACACCTTACGAACTAACTTATAAACAACTATTTACGTGGAAATACCTCGCTGAGCCAGTACTTTTCTAACAAGCTTAATTTAAATGTAATTCTAATTATGTCAAATTATCAAGATCCACCAATGCGGATTATCGTAACAGCAATTTCATGAAGTTTTAGGTATACGTCCACTAAGTTTGCAATTATAATCATGCTCTCCCTGATATCTAACTTTCTATTCTCCCATGTAAGAGGGTGCATAGGGGGTGGGGGGTGGGAGAAGGGCTCCTATCGTAGAGATGCTTTTTCAGATTTTATCTGAATATAGATAAGTAAAAGTAATTAACTATATGTCTTTACTTATTAAGAAATAGAAAAAAAAAGAATAAATTAAGCACCTGTATTCTGACCAACCGGACTATTATTAATATTTTACTAATACTTTGCTACTTTTGGTGTAAAGGCAGCCCTCACTTTGCACAGTCACGTGGTAACTGGAATGTGGTCTCAATTATCACTGAAGCTTGAAAAGCATGGATTCCATTCTGATCTGCATGCATTCAATTACCATGATATGTGCAAACTGAGTATTGTCTCTGTGCACGTGTGTGCGTGTCTATTGACATATATCAATAGAAAGTAAATTGTGGGAATCAACAGTCTTTGCTTCTAAATGCTTCAGTTCATATCTAAGAAATACAACATCCTCTTACATAACTACAATGTAAACATAACCCCTAAAATATACTATCTAAATTATAATTCAATCTTTTCTCATGTAATAATGTATTTTAATTTGTGTGTATACTGCTAATCATTTTAATAAATATTTTATTGTTAATGTATATATTATTAATGTAATGCATTATTATTATTAATGCAATAATGAAAATTAACATATTTCAATTTTCCCAAGAATTGCCCCTCCTCTCAGTCCGGGATCCATTCCAACTTGACGTACTGTATTTGGTTTGGTTCCAGTTTTACGTTTATCTTCTAAAATATATGGTTTGCTTGTATTTTTTTGGCTGTTTCTCATGACCTTTCCTTGATACATCCAGGTCAGTAATCTTTGATGATCTGACCTCTAAGTTCTTTCTCCTGAGTGATCTTTGTCTTTAAAATAGTTTTATTGTTAGAAACACACATATACACCCGATTATTTTCCACTTCTGCTATCATTAATAAAAGACACATGGTATTCAAGTCAGTTCCTTTATCGGAGCCATTCAGTGTTCTCCCTCCCACTTGCTTTGACACATATGGCACTTTTTTTTCTAACAGCAACCTTCTATTTCTGTGTACTACATATAAAGCCCCTTTACTGAGTAGGAACTGAAATTAATTTTTTGCTGTTCCCCTAGCAGATGAGAACTTAGGTATTATTTAGATTTTTTGTTCCAAAAGGTTGAGATCGTTTTTCTTCCATTTTTTCTTCCATTATAATAAACACTGCTCTCTTTCCTTTCACTATGTTATCTTAAAGAAGAAAGAAAAATATAGAACGCAGAATTAGCAACTCAGTCAGGTACAAAGTAATATTTTGGGGCTTGGTTTACTACATCCAAAGATTTGTTTCTTTTGAATATCTCTAATGTGCTTTCACATTTCCTGATATTTCTGATGCAACTTCACATACACATAGTCAGCACCTGTATGTGTAAGACAGGTGGGGAGAGGGGCTGGTACTTTTATAACCTCTCTCTTCCACTTGTGCTACAATCCACATATCCTTGGTAACGTGTGATTGCAGTGACTTTTCCAGTATGTATTTAAGAACTAGAAATGCCTTATGAAAAATGTATAGAATATAGGATGCATAGATTTTTATTTAAGATTATTAAATATAAGATATTCTGATATACAATTAATATGTAGATAACTCTATGTACAATTGTTCCCATGGATTAAAAATTTTTATTTTATACATGCAACAGCTGGCATGTGTTGCGTTTTTTTTTTTTTTTCTCCTATGCTAAATCGTTGTTTAATAATTTGTTGGTTGTTTCTGGATTCAACACTTCTCGATTTGTATTACCCAACTGGAAACATTTTAAGGCCCAAAGCATATGGGGACATCCTGGGTTTTACATGAAACACTAATTCAGGGTAGTTTCTATAGTTTAGTTATCAGACAGTTAAACTTAGATATTTCTGTATTCTGTGATAATTGTATAAGCACATCTGTGCTGTTCCAGTTATTTCTGTCTTTTGCATGGGAAATTTTTAAAGTCTAAATTTTGCACTAAATGCACTTTCCATGGTCATATGGTAAAATGTCATTTGCCTATACACCTTTCTGTTCAATTCTGTTGTGTGACCAAGGAGAGGCTGCTATACTAAAGAAGTGGTGTCGCAAGGAAGTTCAATAAATGCATAAACATAGTGGGACACAAATATGGCTAAATACCATCACACCTTCTGCTTTCCCAGGAGTGAAGATTTATTCACCACTCCACTGAATTATCTAACTGAAGAGGAAAATTATAATATACAGAACCTATTTTTGTCTTTCTTGATATTATTGAATATTTAAAGGAGACACTTTAAGCAGTTATGATAGTCTTTCCTTGTCAACTTGATGAAGAAAAGGACCCATTTAATGGAGATGTCTATCGTGTATAAATGTGACACCATGTCAAGATGAAGCAGAATATGGAAAGTTGCTATAATAGAGTTTTCAGTTGGCACATTGGCTCTTTTCAGTGTTAAAAAGAGTTCGTGAAAACCCGGCTTAAATATAAGGAATGGAAGTAGAAAAGTACTGTGTATTTTTATAGTGACAATAAAGTGTTGGGGTTAGGAATAATTAATTGTTTGTCTTTACAAAACAGCAGGGGTTCACTTAGACAAATAACCAGCATTTATATGTACTTGTGGGAAAAAAAAAAAGAGAGAGAAAGAGAGTAAGACAAACTTGCCGGCAACTACTAATTTGAGAACACAGGCTATAATAACAGCTGTAAACAGTCTTTATTTTCAGACATATCACTAAAGTGTTTACTTCTCTACAAATCGAAGTAAAGCAGCTTTTGGTTAAAGGTTAACTTCTGTGAAAATGGGTACAAAAAGTACTTTACAGTAGCAAATGTACTTCACGATACTCCAAATATGCAGCATCAAAAATGTGAAAATATTATTTCTCTGAATAATATATTAATACAAAGTACATGTAATATCTGTAAATATCTATGTTTGAGCAAGGCGTTCCGAACAATCAGGCATTTCTGTTTCTGTGTTAAATGGCAAATAGATCATTAATATATTAGGATTTGATTTACTACTGCTCAACCAAAACATGTCAGCATACTTCAAAAATATTTATATAATATGCTAGGACTTAAATAGAACATTGGTTGAGAATGAAGTCAGGAAATGTATTCATCTTCTAGTTTGTTCCAATTTACAAATGTGTATTTGCTTTCAGGAATGACTCACTCCACTCACGTTTATCCATTGGTAGTGCAATCAAAAGAAAATATTTCGGTTTAACTTATTTTCAGTTTTTTCAAGTCAATGTTCATCTATTACAATTTCATGTTTCTGGTAATAACTCAAATGTATGTCATTCTCTAGCGATATCTTAAGCAATTAGAGATGTACTTTAACTCATTTGCTCTACTACTGTAAAATTATATTTATCTTCTATTTCAATTCATAAAAAAATTTTGTGTGCCTGAATATTTGTATTTGAAATTCATATATGGAACAATGTATCATATGGTCTTGATGAATTAGAAGTTATATCATAAAATTTTTCCATCATAGAATGTTGGTAGAAAAGATTTTGGGAATCTTACCAGGGTTTAAATGATAGATAATATTTTATTCCGGCAGAAGGACTATAGCTCTCATAAATTTTATAGAGTGCGACAAGGCCGACTCCTAGTGTCAGAAGAACCTAGAAACTTGAGAAGCCCAGGGGAGGGGGGTGACTGCAATATTTTCCAATCTGGAGCCCGAAGAAGCTACAGGAATTCAATTATTCCTTTCACAGTTCCCTCTTTGGCCCTGAATACATAATGGAATTTGGGGGCTACCGAACTAGTGCTTCCCACTCAACACTAGAAATAGCATTTTAGAGCTAGATCCTGTGCTCCGTAGCATACAAGGAACCCAACTGCTTTATAATTTAATAGCAAGGAATATTGCAATATCCCCAAGAACTGTAAAGTCCTATACGTAGAAAGTTTATTTTTTTCCATAATCAAAATATCGCTCAGCTATATCTGTTCGCTGAAGCTGAAGATGTGCTCTGAGGCTCCCACGCACCTGCCGAGGCCCTTGTGTCCAAATACATATATCCAACACAGTGCAAGTTATCCTTCAACAGTCAGAAACCTTTGGATCGTCTGCTCCTGCTAAAGCCTTGTGCTTTTGCTGAGGGATGTGTGGCTGAGAATCATAGACCATGTCTGCTAAGGTTGCCCTTCCAATCATGCAGACTCTCAGAAGGGTCAATCTCCCCTGAGATCCGAGGTTCTGCTAACGCCTAAGAATCTTCTGAAACCCAACGTTGCCGAGGCCTGTGCACTCTTGGGTCATCATAGCCCAGGGGGTCATTTGCTTGTAGTCACCGAAGTCCATCTTCTCCAGAAATATAGGCAAAGCCACCAGGGATTATACTTACCCTCTCAACTTCGCTGACCACATAGCAATTAGAGGTCTACTGTACCCTTGTGTAATCCAGAGTTCCTCCTATATAGGCTCCTACCAACTACCCAGGCAAAAACATCCTGCCCATACCTGGGATCCCAAACCCAATAGTCTCATGGTCTGGACTTACTCAAAGCTTCTCCATGTGTCTAACTTGCTGTTCTAATGCTTACTTTTATTTTATATCTAAATGTGTCAAGACTGTAAACCACATATTAGGGTCCCTGACATTCCTCTTGCTCCTACATTCTGATAAAATAGGAATTAAGACTAGAATATGGAAGCCAAACTCTCAATTTTCTTACTAATAAAAGCTAAACCAAATGGAACAACTGCTTCCCAGGAAGTCAGATTTATGCAAGCTAGACTTAGGATGAACTCCTTCTGAAATGACTTCTCAACAAAAGGTCTCCTTTTCCCAATGGACGCGCTGGGTTCCCGGAGAGGAAAAGGAAAAAGGTTTTGACCAAACGTGTCCAGTTTTCTTTTTCTTCAACTGACAGATTAAATGGTTAGTCTTGCTTCCCCTGCTAGTTATTGTCATTATTATTATTGTCATCAATATCGTCTTTCTTGTGACCATTATTCTCCATTAGTGGAAATCAGGAAATAATGAGAAATAATAATTTCTCATGTGTTTCCTGATATGTAAAAAGGTGAGTTGCTCATGAAAACTCCCACACATTTAAGTCAAAAATGATAAATTCTCAACTTCCAGGATTAGCTACTAAGATGAGAGGTTTTAGAATTAACTCAAACCCCAAGTGGTATAGGCCTTTTAAGATCCCATAACACCACACAGTCAGCAAAGCTCACTTGAAGTCACAGAAATGAATTGACTGCATGACATTCCCCATGCTACAGGAGTCAAGCAACATCCTACTCTGAGCCAGAGTTAATGAACACTTTTCAGAGTTTATAGACCTTAATGTATTTTAAAGTCTGGTGATTGAAACACCTGGGTGGCTCAGTTGGTTAAACGTTCGACTCTTGATTTCGGCTCAGGTCATAATATCACGGTTCCTGAGGCCAATCCCTGTGTGGGGCTCTGAGCTGACAGCAGGGAGCCTACTAGTGATTCTCCCTCTCTCTCTCTCTCTCTCTGTCTCTGTTCTTCCTCTGTTCATGTTCATGGCTCTCTCTTTTGCACTCTCTCACTCTCTCTCATAAACAAACAGACAAACAAACAAACAAACTTTAAAAAGATAAATGAAGTCTGTCACCAATTCCACCTTTCTCCTAACTCTGTAAAAAATAGTACTGGGAGTTTTCACTGTCTATGATGTCCTGGTGTCACATTTCTTTGGTATTCTTTAATATCTCATACATAAACAAGCAGGATTTATATATTGTATAAAGGAAAATCCCAAATAAATATTTACACCTTTCTCATTCTTTCCTCTCGTCTCCAAATATTCCTCTGGATCGTGGCTGAAGATATCTAACATCATAACGGTGAACAAAACGCTCAGCAGGAGATCTTTTCTTCAAATACAGCCATATACCTTTCAAATATATTCTTTTAGAACAGCTAATATTATAGTTTTTAAAATGTGAAATTAGCTAAACTACATATTTTTGTTCTGTTTTCTTTAAATATAGATCACAGCATGAGAAATAACAGGTTTCTGTTGTGTTACATATTTGCAGTCTTAATTTGTGCTAATACCCCTTAAAACTCCATAATTTTTCTTTACCTGATATTTAATGAAATTGTGATAGCATGTGTAATATATTTCTACTAAAATCTGTGTGGTCTTTAATCATACCAATTACTAATAAAAAAACATCGACTCGTGCTTATAATCCTAAGTAAATACATCCATGTTAAAATAAAGCTACCGATGAATTAAACCCCTCATTTTCCAAGGTGTGTTTTGAATAATAGGTGAATGCATCTAGTGATCTCCTTCCTGGATGGAAGTTTTCAGGATTGTCTGGATTCGCATTACCAGTTTCCTTTGCTCATTATTCCCCTTTGGCTAATTGCCTTCTTTCCTTCATTTGTACTAATTAGGCTGCATTTTGCTTGACACATTAGCTTGAATTGTGTCACCAAGGTAAACAGCTTCAATAAAGCTTAGCTGTGTAACACCGCTACTAAGATTGTTATTGATTACAAATGTATCCTCAAAAATGATTTTAAATAAAAGGTAATTAGGCTATGTAGAAGGATATATTTTTCAAATATTAAGCATTTTAATAATAAGTTCAATTTTCATATCTTTTCTTTACCTTTTCAAATATTTTTCAATGAACTTTGTGGCACAATAGGCAATCCACATTCCTTGGAGGTGTAAAATCTTTTGTGTTCCCAAATACCAGATCATAGTAATTTTTTCACTCTCGTATTTCTCATTAGGAGCTGTTAGTCCCAAGATCATGAGAAATTATAATAGAGTTGGATATGGTTACTGCCATTTGGTGGCAGATTGTTTCAAAAATTATAGGAGACAGCCATCCAGTCAGTTCCCTTGTCCTATAATTTTGCCAGCAGATAGTACTGATGGATTTCTGACCATATGAAAGGGCTCCACCTGAGGAGTAAAAAGAGAAATCTGCTTCAGCAAAGGTCTTGAAACTTACTAAGGATGCCTCCTCTGCCTGAAGTAGTTCTTCTAGTAATTACAGAGGGTAAGAGAAGATTCCAATTCCATTATCTGTTGCTATCAAGATGTTACTCATGTCCTGAGAGACTGCTATCAAAGTATTGTTGAGAAGTGGCCATTCAGTAAGAACAGATGGTGACAACGGGCACAAGGGAATATGGACACCTTCCAGGTTTCAGATGAATAGAAGCATGAGCTTAGCTTTAAAAAGAACTTAAGGGAACAATTACTCAACAAGGGAGGTAAAGCATATTCAGTGGGTTCATGAACAATAAAAAGACAACAATAGAACCTGGCCCAGGCTGGGTTTACCACCATCTCTTAACAGGAAAGCACTCAGGGTTAAGCTATTCAAAGAAAAACCCAATGGCAAGTTTTAAATTCAAAAGCATGCAAAGTGACCTTGTGGGTTAAAAAAAAATCAGTAAATAAAATTCTCCAAGCCCTCAAATTTCAACTTTTCAGGAAACCTTCACTAAAAATGCTATTTAAATTTGCTGCTTACTCAAACACATGAGGTATATAAAAATTATTTTATGTACATATTTCCCTTTAGGACAGTCCTATTTAGAATTATCTTGTCTGTATAAATATTTTTTCTTCTTTCATGAGAATGATTTTTAGCTCAAAAAGAACAGTCACCTCACCTCTTTTATTTTTTCTTTTGTTGACTGGGATTGGAAAAGCTCACACTCAAAGTAGTTCCCCAATAAGTAACTGTCAGAATCATTCATTAAAGTAACTACACAGCTGCAAAAAATCTGTACAGTTGAATGAAGTAATGAATGAATCATAACTTTATTATCAGAATTCTAATATGACCCAAAGTTCATTCAACTTAGAATTAAAGCACAATACGAATTTTAAAAACATCTTGACCAACGGACATTTAACTAATTTTAATTTGAATGAAAGCATATTCTTTGCATATCAATCAGAATCTTTTACAAAGATAATTTTTGTGAGTAGTGTTGAGTATATTCATTCCACTAGTTTCTTCCCTCAGAATTCAATGATCATTACTGCGTACTGAAATACTGCCATAACTTGGAAAATGCTGTAAATCAGCATTCTAAACGTTTTTAGTCTAGATCTCATCATTATTTAAATACTACCTATAATCTGATGTTTCCTTCCTTTCTTCCCTCCTTTGTTCCTGGTTCCTTCATTCGTTATTCCTTCTTTTCTTCTAAGTTTCTTCTCTCTCCTCCCCTTTCTCTTCCTCCTTCTTCTTCCTCTTTTTCTTCCTTCTCTCTCTCTTCTTTTCATTTTTGCTGATTATAGACTAGCCTGGGAGCTTAAAGTTTCTAAATGACTTTTCAGTCTTGCTAAATGTCATCTTACAAGGTCCATTATGTCACCTCAGTGGGGCAAAATCTTTTAGGGATTCTAAATCAGTCATCTAAAATATCTATTATTTCATGATTCTTTCTGTATCCTAAAAATTGATGCCAATATTATCCGAGTTTCTGACTACATTTGTAAGCAGAATTATAGAGGCGAAAGAGCCAAATATTATGATAAATTTCTCTCTAGTTTGAAATCAACACATAATTTCATACATATTTTCAGGAACACATTATGTATGACGTGAGAATTATGCAAATAGATATAACACGTTAGGCTCCAATTGCATAAACTAAAATATAGCAAACATTTTCTGAACTCATTCAGACTCAGTTCACTCTGTTAGTGATGAAAACCTCTACTCTTGCTATAATAGCTTATAATGAAAGCCAACAATCAGCAGCTCCTACAGCTATCCACCTGTTAGCCTGGCATCAAGGAAAGTACATCTACGTAATTCAGCTTCTCTTGGGCTCAAAGCCTCTTCTCTGCTACACAGAAAGCCCAAGGCACACGATCAGGTAGTTCTCAACTGTACTCTATGCACTGAGGGCCTAACTGCCCAGATGGAGCTGAAAAGTATAACTTTCTCCTCCATATATTCATCCTAGACCAACCCAGACTGCCCTTGATTAGTTTTTCCAAATCTGCACTTGACAGCTATCAACTTACCCAGTTTAGTTCACAGCTTGCTACCTTCATTATCCTATGAAAACCCTTGTCTCTATCTTACACAGAAATCAACTAGAGGAAAAGCAATAGTTGGGGGATAGAGAGATTAGAGAAGAAGAATTTTTTTAAAAAGTAACTATTGCAGGTGACTTAGACATTATAAGCCTTGGATATGACAAGGAAACATCAAAACATTGTAAAGAGAGAGGGTGAGAAAGTTGGTGAAAATTTCTCCTTCTATATAAGATTTATAAACACCTTTTGTTGTTGTTGCTTGTATATTATCTTTCTTTCTGTGACTTCATTTTTTATGATTTTACCAGCAATTTCATGCTGTAACAACAAGTTTGAAACCATCACGTATCAGCTGATATTTGGAGGGATCTTTCACACACATATATACATATTATTAAATTTATGATAATATGTTGTGTCCTCTAATAATCTTACAGTTTCTGAAATTGTAAAGAATATCTAGACATTTTAACAGGAGCTGGATTTGACAGTGATGGATATTTGTCTTTTCTTAGACACCATTGTTATTACAGTCTCATGCTAACAGATTTTGATGTCACAGTAATCTATAAGAATATCAGTTAAGGAACCCAGATTCCATAGGCGTTTACAAATGTCTTTGTACTCACCATTAAATACAGATATCACTTATTTATGCGTTCTTAGGAAATGAATGCAATTGAACCAAAACTGAGATCCAGATCTTTATATTGCTACCATTCATATTCTCTATAGTACTCAGTGCATTTGTACAACAACAAGTAACTAAAAAATTAAGATATGATCTCAAAAAGGTATTACTCTGATGAGCAACAAAACTGCAAAAGTAACTGATTGAAATACAGTCTTCACAATAGGGGTGTGTACAAGAGACTAGAGGAGTAGGCTGATGAGAATTAATGAAATACAGAGCATCATTTTGGAGAAGGTGGCATCTAGACTATAGTTTAAAAGTTCTTTAGGACATAGATAGCTTTTGGAAGCTGAAGGGATGCTCATATAATTAATGTTCTTATTTAATATGTCATCATTACATAGTTGAACAGTTTTTATTCTACTATTTTCTATAAAATTATTTCTGAAAGCATTTAAAAAACTTTCGAGACACATTCAAACTAAGTCTGTCTATCTATCTACCTATCTATCTATCCATCACCTATCTATCTATCTATCTATCTATCTATCTATCTCCATCTATCTAACATCTATCTATCTATTGGATAGATTTTCCCATTGGAAAAATATTCAAATTAAATTTATATTCTAGAAACAGAATACAAGAGAATAACATGAGTTCCAGTAGTACTTCTGCCTTTATAATTTCCATTGAATGGAACAGTAAAGATTGAAAATTCTCTCTTTTCACCTCTATATTTAAAGGAGTGGAATCTGGGTGGGTATAATAATGTCCACTCAAATATTGTCTCCTCGTCTAGGCACTACTGTGAAGGAACTTTGCAGATTAGCAATTCATGTAACTAATTAGCAGCCTCAAAACTGAGACACTATCATGGTATGTGCATAGGCATGATCCAATCACATGAGCCCTTCAAAGCAGAAGTGGAAAGCAGAAGAGATTAATCAGAAAAAAACCAGAACAACTTAAAATGTGAGAAGAAATTTACCTGCCATTTTGGCGTTAAAGATGGAGAAAGGGGGACATGACCAAGGAATGTGATCCATTTCATGAAGCTGAGAATGATCTCTGGCTGATAGTCAGAAAGGAAATAGGAAATTCAGTTAAACAATCCCATTGAACTAAATTCTACTAACCCTAGACTGACCTTGAAAGCAGGTTCTTCCCCTGAGCCTCCAGAAAGGCATGCAGCCTCGAAACACCTTGATTTCCACCTTAGGAAAGTCTACCACAAGACTCATTGAGCCACACAGTGCTCAGACTTCTAACCACACAAACGGCAAGATGAGAAATGAGTGTTGTTTTATACCACTAGATTTATGCAATTTGTTATTAGCAAACATAGCAAACAAACATACCAAACGCAGCATACTCTCTTTATGCTCTGTATTTTCCCACACTGTTTGGTTTTAATTTTGTGTGTGTGTTAATCCACAGAGGATCCAATAAAAGCTAGCTGTCACCGTTCTCGACATGTAAGAGCAAAAGAATCATCAACAAAGTTGAGCCATATTACTTTGCAATTTCTCCCTTGTATCCACTCCTGGAGACATGTCCATTACTTTTTGTTGGAGAGGAAATAAAGTCTAAGTTTTATATACAATTATATTGTGAAAATATTTGTTTCAACTTATTTTATTCTGAAGAATAAATAATATATGATCATTCATAAAGAGAGTATTAATATCTGCTTCAGGATATGAAAGGCTTTGAAACAGGTGTCCTAAAATTTTATATATGTCTTTTAGGTGGAAAAATAATGTTGGAGTTGGATTTAAAGAATGCAGAGTTGGAGAATTAACTTTAGACTACTCTGTTGACAGAGTCTGGACAAGAAATAAGTATTTGAAATAAATGTTTGCAAAAATACAACTAAAGCTACCAGCAGAATACAGTTTAAAAATAACAAACAGAATAAAATACTTGAAGGAGACATGATAATAAACTGACTGATTAAAATAAAGGAATAATAATGCCCCATTGGATTTGAATGTGGTAGCACATTAGAGATCTTTTTTTTTTTTTAATATTTTTAATGTTTACTTAATTTTGAGAGAGAGAGAGAGAGAGAGAGAGAGAGAGAGAGCAGGGAGGAGGAGAGGGAGAGGGAGACATAGAATCCGAAGCAGGCTCCAGGCCCTGAGCTGTCAGTACAGAGCCAGACACGTGGCTCAAATTCACGAACCATGAGATGATGACCCGAGCCGAAATCAGACACTTAACTAACTGAGCCACCCAGGTGCCCCCATATTAGGGATCTTAGTAGAACTGAATTTGTCTGATAAAAGCCATGTTTAAGTATATCAGCAATTGAGTGCGGAAATAGACCTAATGACAACAAGTTTAGATTAGAAAGAGAAAAGTGATGGAAAATAATTATATGGATTCATGGATAATTGAAGAGATTGTGTAGTATGGAAAACACTTTAACTTGTTCATAAACTGACAAGACGTTTTTAGTAAAAAAATAAGATTTGAAATATGCACATATGAAAAGAGGAATTAAAGTTAAAATGATAACAGTAAGCAATTCCTAAGAATGTAATCATTTTCTGGAGGTCAAGAGGGTAACCACTTTTCAGCAACTGGTGGTGAAAACCTTGGGGTCCAAAGGAGAGATTTGCAGGGATACAGAGGAAGAGAATCCACAGGCAAGCAGCATGAGGGTCTAGAGAGAATAGCAGGCTACCGTTTTCGGTATTAGGGGATCTCTTATAATATCCCTTATTCTTTCAATCTGGGTATTAATTCTATTCTGGTTAGGCAAAGAAGCCAGAATATGAAACTGAAGCTAGGCATATGCCTCACTTCTTAGTATCGGCACCTGGCCACGAAACCTATGGCAAGTTCTGGCTCATGTAGGACGTTTAGGAGTGCTCATGAAGAAATGATCTTTCCAATCTTCGATGTTTCTGATTTTCTTTAAAAGTTATTTTACTGATCCTTTTTCTTTGCAGTGAGAAAATTGAATCGGTTCAAACTTCCAAATGCTACTACTGAAAACACTGTAAGTTGAAAGTTAACTATTTTATCCATATCCCCCGAAGACTTACATATTCAATAGTGCAGAATTTGACCACAGACTTTCATCATTTTTAGTCAGAGCACAACACCAACAACGGAACGACATCTCTTTCTTTGTATAAAATTTTTCGCACCATACCTTGGAAAAAAATCTATGTGTTTGGTCTGCTGAGTCTCTCTCTGGCCATTAGAGATTCTAGAACGACAGAAGAGTTGTGCCTAAGGTCTCTAACAGTTCCTTTTGTTCAAGAATTAACTCTTTGTTTAGAAAGTAGTAAACCATATGATTATTCACTCTTTCTGCTATATAAAATAATCAGTAAGGAAAATTAAGAACTTGTTTGTTTAAAATAAAAATAAAGTGTTGAAAGCCCATACATGCTCTCTTAATATGATTTACCTTTCCATCCTAGTTTTTTCGTGCTGAGGACTTGAGCCTCTAGACAATGACCTTGGGTTAGAATTTGACTGAACTCTGTCTCTCCAAATTTACTTATGGCCGAATGTTCCTGCTGCAACCCAATCTACTTTGTGTCACTAACTTTGCAAACACACTTAATTGACACTTTCTGGACCCAAAGATATAATTGACTGTTTAATCTAGTCTTAATATGTCAATAAAATAAATTAAAAAAACCATTTCCATAGTGTCATACAGATTACCAATTTTAATTAATTAACTTTAAGTTGATTTAATTTGAAATTAGCTTTGATAATTATTTCAGTGTCATCCATATTGTTAGTTTTCAGAATCCATTCTCATAAGGGTGAGAGGTTTTATTCTAGAACAAAATTGCATCATTTCAGCTCCTGATTCCAATATTCGATAGATATGATTTCAGCAAGTTACTTGGCTTTTTTTGTGTCCCTATTTCCTCATTTGTAAGAGAATGATGTAGCTACCCAACTCCTAATGTTATTTTCAGAATGAAATACGTAATTCTTACAAATTGAAGAAAGCAACAGATGTACACAGTAAGCCTTGAATTTTAGCTCTTATTGTAATTGTGACTTTAGTGTAAATTTACAATAAATTTCATTTTCATTTATTTACTTAATTTTTAAAAAATGTTTATTTATTTTTGAGTGAGACAGAGACAGAGCATGAACGTAAGTAGGGCCCAGAGAGAGAGGGAAACAAAATTTCTGAAGCAGGCTCCAGGCTCTGTGCTGAGAGACGCAGGGCTCGAACTCAGGAGCCGTGATTATGACCTGAGCCAAATTTGGATGCTTAACTGACTGAGCCACCCAGGCACCCCTCGTTTTTATTATACATTGAAAAATTTTCAAAAGATTATGCTTTCATGAATATGTGTTCCTCATCTACTACATTAATAATTATGTTCATGTTATAATAAAAAATATATGTCCATCTAAAATACGTTAATAAATGATATCTCCTGGCTTAGTTATTAAATATGAATAAATAATTTCAATTCAGTTCGGTAAAGATTGGAAATAACAAGATTCCTTTTTTTTTTCTTAGAACATTTATCAAGTTATTAAATGTAATGCGTATTTTCCTAGATACTGACCTTGAAAAAAAAATCTTTAAAAATCTACATTCATTTTACCTAAGGGGTAATTTCTTGATAATATAGTAAAATGGGACTCAATTTTAAAGCTATCGGGGAGCCTGGTGGCTCGGTCAGTTAGTCCCTGACCTGAGCTCAGGTCATATCCTTGCAGTTTTTGAGTTCGAGCCCCACATCGGGCTTTCTGCTGTCCATGCAGAGCCCACTTTGGATCTTCTCTCTCTCTCTCTCTCTCTTTCTCTCTGTCTCTTCCCCTCTAGCACTCTCACTAGTTCAGAAATAAATAAAAATTAAAATAATTAATTGCCATTATTTTACTTAAGTGCCTTCTAAATTTAATCTTGAAGTAATAAAACTTGAAGGAAAATAAACAATAGGAATGTAGGTGGATATAAAACTGTTGGGTTCTGAGTATAGACACACTCCAAAGGGCCCACGGGGGAAGAACACAGGAGTGCTTTCAGTTCACTAAGCCACACATATCTATTTGTGTCCAGTCCTCAGTAGAGTCAGTGTCGCTGACCAGGTAGACAAAGCTCAAAACAAATATGGGCAATACGTATGTTGTGATTTTATAAACACAAACCCATCTTGGAAGCAGTATTTTTATCAAACAAAAGCATTCTTGAAAATGGCTTTACATGTTGGAATTCTTTTTTTCCAAATATAATCATTGTCTGAAAAAGTCACTGCTTATTAAATTCATCTAAAACATTATTATAAAAATTTTACTGTGCTGTTTTAAAGGAAACTTTAGAAACTTGACATATGGAATACAAACCAACAAAAACAAATCATCATTTTTCAGCACTAGGATACTTTTAGGGTGTATAACTAACTGCAGCCTTAATGATAGTTTTGGAAAGTAGTAATTGTGTAAGAAAGAACATAATTCATCATTTATCATTCTTCATCTTTAGAGTTTAAAAGTATATAAAATCCACCAGCAACTACAGCTGTCTGTAAATAATGTAAATATGATGCTTATGGATAAAATTCTATAGGGTCTATTTTCAAAGTTCAGAGTACATAATCATTTTTAATTATTAACTTCAAATTTATCCTTTAAAAAATTGTCCACATTGTTAAAATTTGTAGCGCAGTATAAATAATTTGAATTAAAGGCAGATTACTAGAAATTTAGCTTTTGAATTAGGGAAATGTAGACTTCAACAACTGAAGAATGTATAGCCAACAGCACATCATAAAAAACATCTAGAAATCCTGAAAAAACGTGCACTTATTAAAAAGAATATAACTAGGGAATGTTGGAACACATTTTAGAATTCTCAAACAATTTATAAGAGTTAAAAGTCAGGATGCCTGGGGGGCTCAGTTGGTTAAGCGGTCATTTCAGCTCAGGTAACGATCTCATGGTCTGTGAGTTTGAGCCTGTTTCAGATTCTGTATCTCCCTCTCTCTCTGCCCTTCGCCTGCTCACACTCATCAATATGTCCCTCAAAAATAAATAAACGTTAAAAATATTTTAAAAAAAAGTAATTTTAACTAATTCCAAGATAACTCAGAGTTACATTTAGGAATTCAGAGAAGTCTTTAATGTCTCATAAAAGGAATCATTTGCTGTCTAAAAATAACTAAAACAATTTTACAGTGTTGGAAGCATTGATATTTTTTGACAGAACAATTTTCTAAAGAAATACAACTTACTTAACAACAGAACCTAATTTCAAAAGAAATTCTGTGTCAGTAGAATTTCATATCGTTCCATCATTTACTTTTATGTCAAAAAAAAAAAAAAACACCAACAACAACAGATTTTCTCAATCATGGTACTTAAGTTTCACATCTCCTTGTTAAGTAGCAATGAGTAATTGATTTCTATCTATAGATACAAAGAAAAATCAATATAAAAAAAACAAACTATCCACCTTCTTGAGTATCATCACATTTTTTGGTAGTGATGTCAGTGAGTCAACAAAATTGCAAAATTTTGCCAATTCCTTTGGTAACAACTAATTATTCAATGCAGTCTTTCCCTCAACATCTAGATGTATGTAATGCAACTTTCCTATCAGTTCCTTTATAATAATCAAATTTATACCTAATCACATTTTCTCTGCAAATCTTATCCAGGGCCACCCATATTTAATTGTGTAACTATGGAGAAGCTAAGCTAGGCACTTTAGAGTAAATTAGTTCACCTTTAAGTCACTGTGGGTAATTTAAAGTAAAAGTTCTTTATAGCTTGTCATATGTATTTTCCCAATTAAAACTGCACTATTTCATTTTATTTGTATACATGCAGTATTATAATCTAGATCAAAACTAATAATTAGAGTGGTCTGTAGTTTTTGGTTATTTTAGTGTAGATAATGCCATTTTAAAGCCTCATTAATGGAAATCATTGTATATTTGACACCGTGTGTGTGTTGCATGGGCATATGCAGTGTAGCTTAGAAAACACAACTTAAATGAGAAAAGGGATTATAATAAAAATTCTTATCAAGAATGTAAATAATTGTATAACAAGAACATAGACATGGCATAAAATATTTACCAGGGAAAAGAGAAAAAATAACTCCTTAGAAATTTTTATGGTATATTTTTGGAGTGCTTATACAAAATATAAAGTTAGGTCATTCACAAAGGTGCCTGAAAATTAGACTGTTAATCCTTTTTTTTTCTTTTATTATTTGAAATAATTTAACTAAAAAATAGATTTCTGAATGTCTACTTTATTCAGGTATTTTTATTTCTTAAACAGTTCAACGAAATAAAGAAAATGTTCTTTGACAAAATTTTGTTACCTTTCCACCTCATGTTAAATAAAAATAATACCCAATAGGTTAAATTATTGCAGCCAAAACTCATTTCCCAGTTTTCCCCACTGCTAATTCAAGTTCATTTTGCACGAATTATTGTTTCCCTACATTTTCATCCTTTTTTTCCCTTGTTGAGAAAGAAGTCTGTTTAGCATTTCTGTCAACAGTGTTCTCTAACATGACAGCTTATTCTTCCTACGACATGCAAAGAATCAAACTGTAATTTTTTAAATTGGTTAAAGAAAAAATGTTATATCTACTCTGCTTTATGCACCTAACAGCATCTTTCATAAATCCCTCTTATCCGTATTTCATCATAAATGCCTGGAAATGAGAGGGCCACAGTTTACCTTCACTCTACAGAAAAACAACAACAACAACAACAACAAAAACAACAAATCTCTTTGTCTATTTGTAAAAATTCCAGGAAATACTTTATAGAACCAAAATGGATTATGCTCTTAAATAAAATCTGCTTTAAATGCAAAGAAATTACTCCCAATTAAAAACAAAAATGTGAGTGCTAACAAAGATAAATCATATATACATGCAAATCTGCTTATATAAATTAACTAACAAAACTGCCAAATGACAAAATGAGGTAAATGATTTTGTTAATCGTTATTTCTTAAAATATTTGGGTTATCTCTAAAATACTTTGATTTATAATTCAAAATCCAAGCAGAGGTGGTACTGGTTAGAGAAAAGACTGATTTAGAAGGAGTAGTTGAAAAAGAAGGTGGTATAAATAATGAACTACAGTCTTCGAACCAAACTAGAACGGCGAAATGAACATTAACAATATTTTCCTATATTGTTGTACACATTTTTATAGAATATATCAATGGTAGTTAAATTCGTAATTCAGTCTGTAGAACACAAAATATCAAGATAGAATGTATAAAAATAAATTAAAATTACCCTAAAATCATTATGTCGACAAGGAGATAACTACATTTGAATAAATTAAGAAACACATCATATTCCTAAATCACAGGACGTCATATCATAAAAATGTTTAGTTTTCCTCAAATTAACATAATAATATTTGCACAAAATTTGAGGTTTTAAGGAAAATTGGCCAAATACTCTATATTTCATGAAAAGGAACATGGTAATTTCAAAGAAAAATACTTAAGTAGAATAAAAAATAAAAAAACATACTCCAATTCATTAAGACATATTATAAAAGAATTCAGTAACATTAAAAAATTACAGTATATGTTAAAATTACCTTTCAGTTGAATTGAAAAATAATCATTTATATAAAAATGCTAATTGGTGTATATCTGAAAACATAGAACATAGCCACAAAAGTATGAACATACATTTAAAAGTGATAATATGACTTAAGTGTAAACAGACAAACCATGTATAAGTATAGGAGCTATGTAAGATGAAGACCTATAATCTGAAGCAAAAACTTTAAGCTAAGAGATAATATTTATAAAACTGAAGTTGGTTTGTTATGCCAATAAAGTTATATAACAACATATAGCATAACGTCGAATTTAAAAGGATGGATTCTAGGATAGTCTGGATGAACTTAAACGAGTAGATTCTAGGCTATTCTAGGATGATAGGTTTATATCATGGAATAATTTTGTAATTTTGTGATATAAACAAATTAATTCCCCTGCTATGTTTCTCATTTGAGAATGAGGATAATAATTCACATATTCAGAGCTTATATATATATATATATATATATATATATGTATAGTTTTGTTTGAAATTATATATGTACACACATAGCATGCATGGATGATCATAAATGTTCAATAACTGTTAAATCTTATCATTTACAAGTATCATCAATATACAGAGTCCTTACAAATCATTAAGAAAGTAAGCTTGGAAAAGTGAGCAAAGGGCATTAAAGTAATGGATAAGAGAGTAGGAAACAGAAACAAAAAAGATTCTCTTTGATTAGATTGGCAACATTAAAGAATGAAATTTCTGCTCCAAACTTTTGGAATTTGGAATTACCTCTTCAATTTTATGCTTGCCCCTTCCCCGCTTGTGCTCGGTCTCTCACAAATAATAAATAAATAAACAAACATTAAATAAATAAATAAGCATTAATAAAACTATATAAACATTAAAACATTTAAAAATGGTTAAGATATTTATAATTCACATTATCTGTGGGTGTATGAATATTAAGAATTACAGGTATAGAAAAGGGCCAAACTTTAATTTTGATTAGGATGAAAGAAAAAAAAATAATGGTGAAGATGGGTCAGAAGATCTGGATGAAGGTGAGAATATTAATTTTTTTTACATTTTTTATCTCATCAAAACTAACCCCCTTGTTCATACAATTAATAATGATACTGTAACTAATAATTGTTGGGGTACTCGGATCGTCCCCCAAAGACCAGGAGACACGTATGCAAAGGCAAAAGCATTTTTGAGATTCCAGAATGCTGGGATCAGCCACTCCGTAAAATGGCAACGACAAGAGGGGTTTGCAGGCTCCTTTTAAGCACAGTTAGGTGTGAATTCCAAGACGGGAAACAGGTGTCTTTAGCTTCCAAGGCAGGAAACAGGTGTCTCTATTTGGGGGATACGGGTGCTCTAAGGATTGGTCCAAGTTGGTCTGGTGAGGGGTGGAACCTGATTGATTGGTCCATCTTCTACTTCCTAGTCTTTTGGAGCCGGAAGTGTTTTAGGGCCACCCCTTGC
This sequence comes from Paradoxurus hermaphroditus, assembly GCA_004024585.1. NCBI lineage: Eukaryota > Metazoa > Chordata > Mammalia > Carnivora > Viverridae > Paradoxurus > Paradoxurus hermaphroditus. The sequence continues at coordinate 21,791 of PITB01003539.1, read as the reverse complement.
CCCTTAGGTCTGGGTCCTCTCATTAATAATATCAAAAAATGCAGTTAACATTCAGTATAACGTATTTTACACCATATTGTTTCTTTCAAAAACTACTGAAAATATTCTTAAAAAATTAAAAAATTAAATGGTCCCTACTACCTAAAAGAATCTTCTAAAATCCAGAAGTTTGGACCAAATTTTGTGTGAAATCTGAGAAGTGTTAATAGCTTCCTCAATATTTGATTTTCGTGTGAATCATCTAGAGAAAGGAAAAAAAATAGAAATTGTTCCTTCAGAGATGCAAAAGAGCACAAGGCAGAATTGCATTTGCAAATCTAGAGGACTCAATTGTCTGAAAAGAAAACATCCCAAGTATATTGTTATTTCTCTAATTGAAGGAAGTATAGAGGGAAAAGAGAACACTGATCATAACACAAAACTGAGGATTCTGACTGAAGGTGTTTTTTGTTTTATTTCGGGTTTTGGTTTTTGGTTTTTATGTGTTTTTTGTGAGCCACATCGACCTTGTAAAGGAGGAAAAGGAGTGAAAATGGCCCATCTGGAATAGGAGATGTAATGAATGGAGTCTCTAGCAGGAAGGACAACAAATTGAAATTGGTGAAGTTTCAGACTACCTCTGTTCTCCTCCAAACCACTATACATTACATACTTTGATGGGTACTTGGGTATATAGCTTGTAAGCACCAAAGGAAAGCCTAGTGTATTTACTGAATTTTGATGAAGACATAATCCTATTCTTAAACAGATGGGAAAATATCTCATAGTATATTCAGTTCAGAAAACTGTGAAGCAAGTTCTATGAAATTCTGACGGAGGACAACCATGATATGCAACTATGGTATCTAGTCAGCGGTCATCCAAATAAGGGGACACAAGAGCAACTGATAGAAATTTTAAATCATGTAAGAATTTAGGAAATATATAGACCTTGAGAAAATTTTGATTAAAAAAAAAAAAGAATATTAGGGGCGCCTGGGTGGCTCAGTTGGTTAAGCATCTGACTTTGACTTAGGTCAGCTCTAGCAGTTCATGGGTTCCAGCCCCACACAGAGCTCTGTGCTGACAGCTCAGAGCCTGGAGCCTGCTTCAGATTCTGTCTTCCTCTCTTTCTGCCCCACCTCTGCTCATACTCTCTCTCTCTCTCAAAAATATTTTTTTTAATATTTATTTATTTTTGAGAGAGAGAGAGAGAGAGACAGAGCGCAAAAGTGGAGGGGCAGGGAGAGAGGGAGACACAGAATCTGAAGCAGCTCCAGACTCTAAGCTTGTCAGCACAGAACCTGATGTGGGGATCGAACCCAAGAACCACGAGATCATGACCTAAGCTGAGGTCGGATGCTCAACCAACTGAGCCACCCAGGCGCCTCTATGTTTTGAATTTAAACTGTTCTAAAAAATAAAGTGAGTTAAAATAATATATATGCTAATATGTAATTAATTTTTGATTTTATTATTTTCATTACAACTCATTTTTAGAAACATGCGAATGAAGGGACACCTGGGTGGCTCAGTCAGCTGAGCATCCAACTTCGGCTCAGGTCATGATCTCACAGTTTGTGGGTTCGAGCCCCACTTTGTGCTCTGGGCTGGCAGCTTGGAGTCTGGAGAAGCCTGCTTCAGATTCTGGGTCTCACTCTCTCTCTGCCTCTCCCCTGCTCATTTTCTGTCTTTCTCTCTCTCAAAAATAAACATTAATTTTTTTTAAACATATGAATGAATTTCCTTAAGTTAGACATTTTGGATTATTCATTTTTCTCATGAACTCCTAATTACTTTCCTCTAGTCTACAGTATTTCAGACAACTGTCCACAGTGTTTTATAAAAAAAGTATGTATGTTGAAATTTAATACACTTTAAACTTTTCCTTGGACTATAAACTTCTAAGTATTGAAACATCTTCAGAATTGAATTATCATTATGAATATTATTTTTAAAGGCTAATGAAAATATATTTCAGGCTGACTAAAACAATAAACCTACAGATAAAATCATATGGGAAATATATCAGTAAATGGGCTTAATGGAATTGCTTTCTTTCAATGATTTAATGTATCTATGGAGGATTCTACTTGTAACTTGAAAGACATAGTTCACAGAAATTCAGTCACCAAAGAACAGAAATTATGGGGCTTATAGCAAGTGTAGGTCTTACAGAAAGTAATTTAAAGGTTCCTATTTGATGTATTAGTTACCAAAGAAGAAGATATTCTGTTAGGGCTATTCTAGTAAAAAATAAATAGAATAAAAAAGTAAAGAGAAGTAGTTATTGAGTGAAAGCCACATCGATATTTCCTACCATTGTGTACTACTTCAGAATTACCCCTCAGGAGCCACTAGAATCTTCGGCGATGTTGGAGGTTGGAAAAGGCAAGATCATTACATGAAAAATGTCATTAAAAAATTGTACCTGTTTCCTTACTGTATCATCTGTCTGTTCAGAATACCCAAGCACAGACCAAAATATCCCATCTCCAGTGTCATGCTTCTGTTTTAAGAGTCGTATGTGTAACATGGGGAATGATTAAGGCTCCCAGTAGTTCATGTTGGCTTGGAAGAGTAGGCTTCTCAAACACTGATATTTAAAAATGTCCCTCTGTTTGAAGGTGTTACCTCTTGAGAAATGCACCAAATTAAATCTCAGGAAGAGTGAGCAGTAAGGCTTTATTTAGCAAGGTGGAGATAGGGTTACTCCTGAGGGCCTTCTCTAGCTGAGCAATTTAGGAAAGAGTAAGTACAAATAGAAGTCGAAGATCTGAACACTGATTCTCTTAAAGCTCTTCGTGCTGGGATAAACTCTTTGGAAGGTCTTTTTGTACCCCAGGGGTTCTCCCTAACCCAGTTTGAAGGACACTTATAAAGAACAAAAGCAATTTAACTGAAAATGTGGTAGCTGGAAACAAAACATAGTGCATAATAAAACACTAGCAGGGAGAGAATATGAGAACATGAAAATATGAAGGGTGGATAACTTTTTTCCAAGCATGTTGGCCATGAATAGAGAACAGAGATATATGCAGAAAGAGTAGTATCAAAGGGTCCTGAGATCACTATCCTATAATTGAAATAGAAAATCACAAGGGTCAACTTATTGCTTACTATACCAATACAAAACTAGGCTCATAAGGACAGTCTTTCTGAGCAGAAAAGATTGCTGAGTTGATAATAGGTGATATATTGCTGATCAGGATTTCCTGGATGGTCTGGAATCTAAGTCAGTGGGTAGCTACAAGAGGAGTCTCATTCAAAAGAGACTGTTCTTGATTTGTCATCATGTAGAGGCAAGTGTATTCAAGAGATAGACTCATGATTGAAGGACATTCAGAAGCAATGGGCGAGTACAGATTAAATGGCTTGCAAAAGCGGGCACACAGAGCAAGGTTTCCTTGATCGCTTAAATTGGTTTGAAGTCAATTCTGGTAGATGTTTGTTACCAATGGTCGTGGGACAGTTTCTACTCTAGTAAGTGCCGCCCTATTTCTTTGTCTCTGTGCAGCAAGACTTCTCAAAAAGAGTTACCTGTATTCACTGTCTCTATTCCTGTCCTCCAATTTTATCTTGTAATTTACTCCATTCAGGATTTGTCCCATCTCTTAACACAAGTACTTTCAACAAAGTCATGGATCTTCTGTGCTTTTAAATATAATGCTCAATTGTGAATCCTAATTGTTCTAACTTACTAGTGGCTTTTGCACAATTTATCACTCTTTCTTTAACCTTTTGTTTTGTTTCGTTTGCTTCTGGAACAACACGCTCTTTTAAACTTTCTTCCTGCCTTAATGTGCCCTTCCTCTCAGTCTTCTTTGAAGTTTTTTGTTTGTTTGTTTTGTTTTGTTTTGTTTTCATTTTTATCCTTGGAGTCGCCTAGTACCCCCTTGTTTTGTTTCAGTACCCACTCCTATAGTGATCTAATTCACAATAATGGTTTCAAATGCCATCTATACACTGGAAATTCTCAGTTTATATTTCCTATGAACATTAGGCATGTGATCTGTATCCATGTAGTCCAAATGCTTACCAAATATTTCCTCTTGGTGACCAATTGTGACCTTAAAATACCCAAAAGCAAACTCCACATATCACTTATCAAATTCTTCTGAAGTAGTTTTCCACATTTTGGTTTATGATAACTCTGTCTAGAAATGCTTCAGCTATGAATTTGGGCATCATCCATAACTTACCTTTTCCTTACAAATTCCATAACAAATTCACCAAGCAATCATTTTGATGCACTTATGGAATCTAAAGTTCATTTACTTACCCCTGCCGATGCCTGGGTCTCAGTCTTTACCACCTTTGGACTGTATTACGGTTGCCCCCCTCATACCTGTTCTAGCTTTCACTTTTGAACATTTTTATTCTGTTCTTTACATAGAAGCCTGAGGTCTTATTAAATATGTTTAGATTGCATTATTTCTCTAGTTAAAATCTCCAATATTCCCCATTTCACTCAAAGCAAAAGCTAACATCCTCACGAGGCTCTACAAATCTGGTGCCACTTTTCTTCTTTGACTCCATTTCCTACACTTCTCCCTCCTGCCTATTTTCTTCTAGCTATACTGGCTTATGTTCCTTTCCCTAAATTTACTGAGTGTGCTCCTTCTCAGTGTCATTGTACCTGCTGTTCCATCCACTTCCCAAGATACCTCCTTGGATTCACCACTCACCTTTTAAAGTCTTTGTTCAGGGACATCTGGGTGGCTCAGTCTGTTAAGCGTCTGACTTTGGCCTCACGATGGACTCTGTGCTGACAGCTCACAGCCTAGAGCCTCCTTCAGATTCTGTGTCTCTCCCTCTCTCTACCCCTCTCATGTTCCTGCTATGTCTTTCTTCGTCTCTCAATAAAAAAACTAAATAAATAAAATTTAAAAAATAAAAATAAAATAAAGTCTTTCTTCTAAAGTTTTTTTACTCTGTGATACATTCTCAATTATCTAATATAAAAATGTCATTCTTCTTGTTCACCTTTTTCACTCTCTATTCTCTTTAACACCTTATTTTTTCACAATAGAATTGACCACTTTCAATTCTGCAAAAATAATTTGTTTATTTTACAAGAAGGCAGAGATTTTTGTTTACTAAGCTGGCTGCAATATCACATGATGTAGGTTATTATTTGGCAAATTAGTAACCATCAAGTAAGTAGATAAATACGTGATCAGCAAGTTTTATTAATATTGATAATTATGTTTTAAGATAAACAAAATACTATTAAAATGATGTCAATATACAGAAAGGGGTTGAAAAGAAAAGATGGAGAGGTCATATTAAGTTTAGGTATGTAAGGATATGAAAATTTACTTCCTGCAGTGTACAGATGGAAGACAATGGACAGGTGGGCCATTCTATTTTAATTAGAGAATGGGAAGAAAGGGAGTCTTATGGACGCATATAAGTTACAGATTTAGTGGCTAAATATTAAAGCAATTTCTTTCTCATTTGAAAGTTTCTTTTGTTCTGTGTTTACTTTGCCAATATAGTCATACTCTTAGAATTCGCTGGGGGGCGCCTGGGTGGCTCAGTCGGTTGGGCGGCTGACTTCAGCTCAGGTCATGATCTCACGGTCTGTGAGTTCGAGCGCCGCGTCGGGCTCTGTGCTGACAGCTCAGAGCCTGGAGCCTGCATCGGATTCTGTGTCTCCCTCTCTCTCTCCCCTTCCCCTGTTCACGCTGTGCCTCTATGTCTCTCAAAAATAAATAAACATAAAAAAAAAAATTCGCTGGGAATTGGAAAACCAAACTTTCAAATAAAGTGTACAATAATTGAAATAGTAGCAGAGCATTGGGAAGAACCGAATAGGCAAAGCAGACATATTGAGAAGAATACAGTGATATACATTACATATAGTATATTGATATGCATTACTATGAAATCAGTCTACCATATTCATTGATCCTTGGCAGAAATATCAAATAGTCTGGAATCTTAGTTTATTTATAGTAGGATTTTGTTTGGGAAATTCTATAAGACTACAATGAGGACCCCAGATAAATTACAAATGTCTCAGTAAAACGATAGTTAATATATTGACCACGGACTTCAGACTGCAGGGTGGCATATTAAACTAAAAGGAAGAGGGAAAAAAGTCTAAAAGTATCAAAAAGCTATGGATACAGAAATTATTAAAATTTTTAGGAGTTTAGTCATCTAGAGCGGTAACTCTGGGCATGGTAGGTAAATGCAGAGTAGAAGAGATGAGCAGATCTAGAAAGTGATGATTCCTGTTAAGGGACTGGTGATTCATACAGATGGGGTCTCTAGTTTGTGAATAGAGAAAGAGAGAGAGAGACAGAGAGACTTTGATCTAGGTTCCAAGATCACTAATCAATGTTATTGGCATATCTGTTTAGAGATCTAATTGGTAGATAAGATATATTTTTAAAAATAAAGAGACACACAACACACAACACAATGACAATTGTTCAACATGATAGTTTTGTTTGATTGTTTTGTTTTACTTTGCTTTTAAAGAAAACACTAGTCGACTTCCCAGACTGGGATCTTGGGGATAAGGCACATGTGGTCGAAGGACAAGGAACTTATCACCAAAACCTGAGCCACTTTTGCTGTGGTCCAAGGCAGTCTCCATTTCTGAGGCTCGTGAGAAGACAAAGTCCTTACTGGAAAGCTGGATTTCATTTCAAGCACGAAAAGGTTAGAGAAGTAGGTGATTTTATGCTTCATTAATAAGGAGCTTAAGAGGCCACAATGGAAAGAAAGGGGAGACTAAGAATTTTGGTCAGAGAAAAAGCAAGAACAAAGTAATGAGATGAGAGGAGAGAGTATAGAATATCAGAGTGGTCACAGTGGCCTTGATAGTTGTGTTGAAATTAAGGAAATGAGTAAGAGATCCTTGACACACTTAGCTGTTTGATAGGCCAGCACGGCACAGCGTCCTCTGGATGGTAGAAATAGTCAGGTTACTCTAAATTCAGCTGTGACTAAAATCTCATTTCTCCTTGATCTTCAGGGATAAAGGCCAGGAGGGTATGAAGAGTGATTCTGGTGGTTACCCAGCCAATCAGGCCTGACAGGAGCTGGGAATTTTTTCTGTGCTCAGCCTTACTGTTTCAATAAAGAGTTTTCATAAATATATGAGTAGTCTTCTTTAAGAGTTCTGGACCCTAGAAAACTTACAATCTTTCTAAAGTGTTGCTGGGATGGGGATAAAGTCCCATCTAGTCTCCGTTTCTACCCATAAGGAAGTGCGTTTAGATGCATGAAAAATAGGCATGATCTGAATGCGAAGCACCAAATATAAAAGCATGAACAATTTCTACATTTCTGTTGTATTTTACAGGGAAATTTTTAAGGGGTGATGTTGTGGGAAGAACTATATGAGTAGACACTCTAGGCTCTATTTATATTTCTCAACCCCAAAAGCATTTGTTGGTCCCCAGATAGTTATATTTGAAAAAATGTCTATATTCATAATCATAAAATAAAACTCCTATATTTTGATGTTTAAAATAGGGCAAAGTATAAAATTTTTAAAAACGTAATGTATAGGGGCACCTGGGTGGCTCAGTCAGTTAAATGTCTGATTCTTGATTTTAGCTCAGGTTATGATCTCACAGTTCATGTCATGCAACCACTTGTCAGGCTCTGTGCTGACAGTGCAGATCTGGCTTGGGATTCTCTCTCTTTGCCCCCCCCCTCCACTCACACACACACACTCTCTTTCTCTCTCTCTCTCTCTCTTTCAAAATAAATAAACTAAAAAAAAAGTAACGTATAAAAATATATAATTCATATTATCAATATATAAAAATGACATTAAAGTTTTCCAGATTGAAATAAGTAGTCATGCTGCATATTATGCAACATTTTAAATTCTGTGTTTTAGCATCTTCCAGAAGAAAATTTTATCTGGGACACTGAAATCCTTTTTGCTTTAATCTTTCTTTCTTTTTTACTTTTTCGTTTTCTTTGAGTATAGGTGACACACAATGTTACATTAGAAAAAAATCAAAGCGATCTTATTTCCCACACATTTTTTGTATGGTCGTTTTATTTATAAATAAAATAAAACTATCTGTAGTAGATAACTTCAAAATGTGGAATTTGAAATTTTGCTCTAAATTATTAAGTATTTTATAATAATGAAAAATTAATCCATTTTCAACACTTTGTGTATTAATCTTAGATTTTAGTATTTTTATAGTTAAATTTATCTGTATGTAGTAAAACTTGCTATGTCTGGGTCTCTCTTTTCAGAATAATTATAAAATAATTTATATCACCAATGCATTCTGAAAGTTGAATGTGTTTTGAGTTTTAGAATTTCCAACTATAGATTGGATCACTGGAGTCTAATAGGGTGATAGGATGGAAGAAATAGAAATAAAAATCAGATTTCCTACATTCTCTTTTTCATTTTATTCCTAAAATAATAGTTTGATCTTTGGCCTCTCACTAGAAAACATCTATTCCACTATGTTCAATGAAGGCAAATAATTTTTATCAGGTTACAAAATGTGCCATTACCCAATTAGAATAAAGATCCAGTAAAGATAAATTTAGGAAATATAAAATATAAAAATCTTTGGGCCAGAAAGGAAGATAGAGAGTTATTCCTTTAGTGACTAGATAGTGCTAGAATTCTGCTTAGCGTCTAACATTTTCAGCAAAGAAAATTAAAGTCTAGAGAAGGGGCATAAATTAGTGGAAGAATTTAATTGAAGCCTAGTTTTCGTTCTGTCATCCAGTATAATGATACAATATTTTCTCTTTGTGTCATCACATATTTTTACAGAAAAAGGAAAAACATTCCTTTCAATGTTTCTCGCCTTGTGATCTGGTTTCCAGTAGCCATGATACCACCATGGCAATGTGTAGTTTGACCCCTTACTCTATTTTTAGCATCTTTTTTAAGTTTGGATTAACTTCTTTATTTTTTTAATGTTTATTTAGTTTTGAGACAGACAGAGACAAGCACAAGTGGGGAAGGAGCAGAGAAAGAGAGAGACACAGAATGTGAAACAGACTCCAGGCTCTGTGCTGTCAGCACAGAGTCCAATGTGGGGCTCGAACTCACAAACTGTGAGATCGTGACCCGAGCTGAAGTCAGACGCTTAACTGACTGAGCCAACCAAGTGCCCCTGGATTAACTCCTTTTAATGGCCTTTTATCTATCAGCTGTATATCAAACTACCATCACATTTAAATGTGGTATCCCAACTTTGATACTTTCAAATCATTGTTTTTTGAATTTAACTATTTATATAAGCTAATTAATAGGTACTTTATTTAGAGTAAGCTATGCATACTATTTATTCCACTGTGCCATTATCATTTTGCTAATTATATAAAAATATACATAGATATGTTTTGACCATTTTTGCTTATCAAAATTCTGAAAAACAGTACCAAATGATTGGTAGTCCTATTATTTCTATTAGCTTTTATAATGCTAAGGGACAACCTCCAGTATATTCAAATTTAACCGGTAAAGGTGTTCTTTGTCTAAGAGCTATTTGACTTCTAGAAAGTCTACAGGGTCTTTTATTATGAGGCTGTCTGGCCATGATTTTTCTCAGGAGGAAGTCACATTTGCCAATAAAAGAGAGAAATTCTAGTTCTGAAAAATTCGACCTCAGTTTCAGACATGGAGCTCATGTTATGTTGATGAGCTCAAATTCTAGTAACATAACTTCTTGCTGAGAAATTGTGTGTGTGTGTGCGTGTGTGTGTGTGTGTGTGTGTGTCTGTGCATGCATGTACATGCACTTACTGTTTTTATTTTTAACTCGCTAGGTCAATAATTCTAAACTCAAAATAAAAATTCTTTAAAAGTATGAAAAATTACTGAAACAACTATTCTTTTACAAAGTCTTACTATGAAAGAATTCTCTAGTATAATCAGGAAAACTGCATTAGTAGAATTTTATTGAAAATATGTCAATGTATTACACTAAAATTCTTGATAATTTCTGCTCCTGAAATATAATAAAAGTTTGAGTAATTGAAATCTAGACAGTCTGAATAACCAATTTATCTTCAAATCAAGTTATATCACTTGTTCATTTTCATTTATGCAGAGGCAAGTACAAAATTACTTTAGCAAATTTCCTCCTTATATCAGTTTACATGTTAATTGTCTCATAGTGTTTCTCCTTTGGAATAACTCACTTCATAATTTCTCAATGATAAGAGGCAGCACATCAACAATTATCATTACATAAATATCTACCTTAATTACAACTTTAATAATCATACTAACATCTATATTTATTTAGCATAATACCTTTTCTTGGGTCTTGAGCTAAATACTTTAATAGTGTTAACTTATTTAATCTTTACCAGAATATTGTGAATGGAATATTACATATGTGATATCTTTTTTTTACATATGTGAAAACTGAGTCTTAGAAAGTTTAAATTAATCATCCCAAATTGAATCAGAGATATTAGAATTGGGATGTAAATTCAGGTAGCTTTGCTTCAGATCATAGGTTCATAAATATTCTTTCTTCATCTTAGGGAGGTCAGTGATGTAACGTACTAAACTGACTTTTTTCTTAAGCTTTGTATTTTATCATATCATGAGGCATTTTTAAATTTCTCATAACTCTTTATTGTGCTGTATAGTGTTGATTTAAATAGTCACATAAAGCAAGGTGGAATGGCAGAACGTGTTCAGGTCAGACCTGAGTCTTTTCTGACATTTCTGTCTCTCTGAGTTGAAATATTCTACTTTTTTTAACTTGTTGAAAATAGGATTGACTTTTCAATTATTAGAAGACAGTAAATAATATTTAGAAAAAAAATGTCATAATCTATATATTGTATATATTGGTTATTAACATTAAATATGCAATCTATAGGACACTGTTCTCAAGCTACGTGGAATAAAGAAATAGATAAGCTACTGTGTATAAATTCATAAAAATTTAGAAGTTATTATCTCCTGATCTTCTCACTTTCCCTATTTCTTTAATTCCATAATCTCCAAATGAGGCCAAATAAAATCATTACTATTTGATAGCAAATTGCCAACACGTTGCTTCATCTCCGTGAATAATTGAGTGGATGCCTTCCTTAGCCTGCCGTGGCTCTGGCACTCCACTCACCTCACTCTGGCAGCATTTCTCCTTCTTTATTTATAAATAAATAAACAAATAAATAAATACCATCACCTGACATGGGCCAGCCTTGTGTTGTCCTATTTCTTGTGATTTTAGAACTTCATTGTTCACAATGAGAAGGGAAAAGAAAGGAAGGAAAAGCATAATATCTCTCTAAATAAAGAAATAACAAACAGCCAAACAAACAAATCTTAGTAAATGGACCAAAGATGATAACCTCATTTACATGAAAGCATGCTTAAGTTGTAACTCAATATTTTCCTGAGACATTTGCATTTTAGCTAAGCATAAAAACTTTTATATAAAGATCTGAATATCTAATATTGAATTTTAAGAAGTGGGAAATTGACAGAACTTTTTTCTCCAACCAGTATATTTCTTCAGAAGAGAGAGTTGTTAGATGTTGGATACCTGTGACCTTCAGATTTCCTTGACACTAAATCCTTAATCCAGCCCTATATTCTTCTTATATAAAATATGATTCTTCATAAAAGCCTTATTTCAAGACTAAGGAGTTTAGAATTACATGTGAGAGGCTGAGAATACTATTTCAGGCTATAGTTGTCTACAGGATTTCAGATAAACTACCCTGATTTACAACATTGTTCAAAAAATTTACATGGGCCAACTAGTTTAATTTGTATAATAGTACTTGCAGTTAGGTTATTTTCGCATATTACAAATGAAGAAACAGAGGCACAGATGCTAGTAAAATTGCTCTCAAGTTACACAGCTAGTGGGTGAAGCTGGACTTCCCAGCCTAAGTGAGCTGCATTGGTAAGAACTGTGAGGCACTGCTTTGTGGTAATTCGGCATAGTTATTGTCTTGTGCTGGATCAGAAACTTCTCTGTTACCCTGGTAACTTTTTATATTAGCAAAGAAAGTCCCAGATACCTACTAGAATTGCCATACATGGTGGGTTTTGCTATCAAATTTTAGAGTTTTCACTCTGGAATCATCAGAAGTGCACTTATCTGTGAATAGAGAAAATAGACCTCTACTCTTATCTGTCCTTTTAAGGCAATAATGTGATAAGATTCCTTTTCACTAGGGCAGCCTGCTTAGTTCTGACTTTTCTTATTTTTTTTTAAAGAATAAGTTAACATTTGGCAGCTGTTTTTCCACTGACAGTATAGCTAATTCTACAACTTTTGTCTTTAGTAGAAAGATGTGTGAATAGCCGTGTGCCGACTTAAACAAACTGTCAGTAAACAATCCCTTTCCAAGCGAAGCTCCTTGTTTATATTGCTTTTGAACACTTAATCTCTAAACGTTTTGATTGTTAAGTTAATCAGGTTTTCTAAGTTAATCAGGAAATATTTATTGCCAGTAAAACATGCAAAAGAGAATGTGAACTATTGTAACTATTTTTCCCTTTAAATGCTCTCAATAATCTCAGGTCCGTGTTAAATAATATTTTAGTAGAAATGTATGTAAATACATACAAAAACAGGAATGTGTTTTATTTTAATTTGCTATAATTGTTTTTCTTCTTGGAGTATTCTGGAGAAATTTCTGAATATCTCCATATATCTTTATTGGATATAATGATTATTTTCATCATCACCAGTGTGCATTATGAACCCCACTTCTACACAATAGTAAACTCTGCAGTTTCAATGTTGAAGAAAGTGTGATAACATCTCTTGAAAAGATAATACATCTCTTTCTATAGTGCATCTTGTCAGAGTATCTCTAAGCAATTAAAAATAAATGGGAAAATACTGTTCTCAGGAAAATTTGTTTCACAGCTAGAAACAGGTACATCCATCTCACCGTTGAAAATATTGGCAAAAGAGTGAGATTAGATCAGTTTTTTAAAGTCCAAATTTTTCCAAGAACAGTCCACGCATTCTGTGTACTTTGTTATGTTCTAAACGCTAAATAACTCTTCTTTTCTTTTCCACATAATTCAATCCATGAATTGATATTTCCATGCATCATTATGCATTAGAGTACAAATTTAGGAATATCAGTGCCATGTAGCATATTACACTGAATCTCGGATTAAGATTCGAACAAACAGTTTTCTAGTGTTTTCTCTACACATTTTTTGTCACATTCCTCTAAACAAGTATTTTGATTTTAAAATCTTGATCTGAAATAATAACCAAATCATTGATATGATAGCCTCGCCCCTGTCAAAGCGTTTTTAGGAAAACAAATGTAATAAAAAGAATACAAATTGATGCTACAAGTATTACATATGCAATTTATGATGATGGTGAATATGATGGATATCATGATAATGATGATGAAGAAAACAATATATTTTTGTAATTGATAAATTGTCTTCAAGAAATAACCAGAGTTTTTTTTTTTTTAATATACTTTCTGGATATTTCTTTAAAATTTCAATGAACCATTTTAAGTAGCCTTTTTGTATATACATGATGATTTATTTTTCCTAGAACTCTATAAAATTTTGGTAAAAAAATAATCTTAAAACTTTACAAAATATAAAATAACAATACTGTAGTTCTCTTAGACACTGAGTATTCCTAAGTGTGATTTATTGATAAAAAATACAAATATATTATTTTTGCACACATAATTTTGCATTATTTCATCATCAATTTTACATGATTTCCCAGAATGGGAGTCAGAGTGACACGGAGTAGAAGCATCCATATACGTGCAGTACAAGAAAGCCAATAATATCCCTTTAGATCTTGGTATGGTTATCACAAGTGCAGTTTGCACAGCCTAGCTCTGGTAGACCTGTCTCTGTTCCAAAGCCAATTTGAAAATAAATTGAGACAAGTGAAAAGGAAAAATGGAAGAAAGTTTAGTTTAGCGCCAAACCATGAAAGTAGCCAAATAGTTAGTTTCAATCGTAAATAATAACATTTATGTCAACAGTAATCAAGACGTTTTGTGTAATTTCAGTTAGATTATTTATGTGTGACAAGTATAAAAACTAATTCTGTATAATATTCATCATTAATATTTCTTTTATAAGCATACTAATAGAGCGATGTATTATGTCCCTACTTTTCAGTAAGAGACCCCCAAAGCCGGCCATATATAAAAGCCATGAAAAACATTGGCAGGACTGTCAGAATCAACATGATCAGAGCCTTGGAAACTAATTAAATGCTTTTGGGGAGCACTTGTTCAGGAAAATAAACACCGAATCTCATTAAGTAGAGTGAGTTTGTGGTATTTTAATTTACCCTAGATTCATGCTCTGCTCCCCAGCTCAGTGGTAGCCTTGAAAAAAACAGTCCACAGTCTCGGTGTTGGTACAGGAAGGAGCAGATTGGAATTCATTCACAGATTGTTCTTAGTTGATTGTCTAGTAGCTTCACGAAAGTCCCACTCAAAAAGCTTGTCTTTAATTCACCCAAATGGAACTTGCTTTTTGCTAAGTCTGCTCCCCAGGAACATTTGTTTAAAATGTTTATAAACAAATGTTTTAATACTGCTGCGGAGGCAATGGCTAATAGTTGGGGTGAATGATAAGCTTCAAAGGAAAGACTGGGGGGAGTTGAATTCCGCAGTAAGGAATCTAAAAAGTTTTGGCACGTTCCTGACAAACTGGAACTGTGCACATGCTTAGAAAAGACCTGAAATGCTGGAACCTCTGACATCTGCCAAAGCAGAAAGTGAAGGCTAAGATAGAGTTATCAACTTCTTGGTTGAGTTTTAAAGGCATGGCCTAACACATACAAAACCACTCTGCAAACGCAGACATGGAACTGGAAGGGTTTTTTTGGTTCAAAGCATTTAAGTAAAACTGTTCAATCATTAGATAAGCTGACAGAATAGAGATTTTAGTGGTTACACATGAGAAAGAATACGTGCTTTAAAAAATTATTCTAGAGAATTCCTTAAACAAACAAACAACAAATACGATGAGCAGCAACAAGAAACTCTGTGGAGAAGGGAAAATCGATTTCCAGAATTATCACACTATAGTATTCAAAATGTCCAGATTCAAAAAAGAACGTATGAAACACAGAAAGAAACAAGAAGATATGACCCATACATAAGAAGAAAGTGACCAGAACAAATTCAGAACCCATAGACACTGGATTAACTAGATAAAGATGTTAAATCAGCTATTTTTAATACATTAAAATATATGAAAGAAACATTGTCCAAAGTACTAAAAGCACACATTAAAATGTTATCTCACCAAATACAGAACATTAATTTATTAATTTCTTCTTTCTACTATATCAGCAATTTTAATATACAAACATGTATTAGTTTTGAATATATTTAATTGAATACATTTTAGTGTGACTAAAGAAAGTTACCATTCATATCATGTAGCTCCTTTATCTACCCTTAACATCAGATTTTTATTACTTACTTCCCTGGCTGCTTTCCCTTCCTGATGACAACATTGCAACATTACAACATCTACTTTTTATTGACTCGTATTTATTTTTGCATCCCGACGACTCATCTTTAAAGAAAGTTCCTTACTTTTCTCTTTCTCACTCTTTACCTCCCCAACACCTACATTCCAGTGGTAGGTCTATTCCAAGTCATATATCAACAGAAATTTAGTGCTGGCTAAGGTGCTATGATGATAGCAGACATTTTTACTTTTTTCTGCTCTTTTATCTAAGGAATTTTAGGAAAAAAAGAAAGCCGGTCATGAATAAGCTCTTATACAAATGACCAGATTTCTCATGTCCTCTTTCAAAGTCATATATGACCCTATGTCTCAGTCTTCTAGTATTTTTGGCATAGCTCCTATGAGAAAAGGATCTTGTTATGGTTTTATGGTAATGTAACTCTCCAGTCTCTGAAAGTTAAAAAAATATATATCTTACTAAAGTACAAAAACATAAAGTTGTTCTACTTCATACTGTAGCCTGAAATCATTTTTTTGTCATGTAAAGAGTAAGTGTTTATAGGTTTTAGTATCACTATAAGCACACTATTTTATTAATGCAAAGCAGATAAATAAATAACTGCAACGACACTGAGAAAAAGGTTTATGTATATGTATGGTGTGTGTGTGTATATATATATATATATATATGCATACATTATATGTGTATGTGCACATATGTATACATATGTATTACATCTGTAATTATGTATACATTTATAATATATGTATATGTATGTATATATATATTTGTGAATACATATGCGATACATGAATTTATATGTGCATATATATATGTGGATATATCCGCACATCTGCACGTCTCCATGTACCTAGGTGTCATCTATCATCTATCATCAATCGTCTCTCTGCCTAGAGGGAGAAGGAGAGAATTTAAAGATGGCACAATACTAGGTTAGGTTGAATGCTGGCCTCATGGTTCTTAGTTAATGCAAATATGACAAGACACACACACATACACGCACACTTGAAAAACAAAAAAAATAAAAATAAAACCTTAAGTATATTATATAGCACATATAGAATTTTAGGGTGTCAATTTTTTTAATTTCTGTGTTTCAATGTAATTCTAATGAAAGTATATATGAATATATTGAGGTTATTTTTAAAAATTTCAGCAGGTTGAGAAACAGAGAAACAGCTCTGTAAATAACTTTTTTGTTTTTTTCTTTGAGGAAAATGTGATATTCCATGATGTAAAAATCTAGTTCAAAAAAATAAAAAAGAAACCATTTCGTAATATAAAAAGTGTTACCTTCTGTTTATTAACTTTGTAGTACATAATCATAAAAGTATTAGTAGTACCTCTTTTTGGCTGCGTTTCCCAAGTTACATGATATTTGTGATTGCTATTATCATACAGCATTACATAATTTCTAGTGTGCCGTAAGCCATATCTGTCTCTTTTCTCAGTAGAAAGTCTATTAAACTCAGTGAATCATATGTCTTTGCCAAGGTTCAATTTACACTGCCTGGTAGTTTTTTTAAATGTTATATTCAGTAGCCCTGGTCCAAAGTAGAAACAAAAGCCAACAAACATTCCCTGAAAACGTTATGGGCATGTAATGTGGTTTTGTGACAATTTGTGTTTTCCAGAAGAGCTAATGTATTAGCATATTGATGAAAAACACTGAATTAATACCTTGCAGTTTCTAAGGCAATTTTCATGATTTTTGGCTGGTTGGTACAGTATAAGTAAAGTATAATACATTGAGAAATCTGAAATTTAGATGATAATGATCTATATTGCAGTATAACAAATACTGTAAACAAGCTACAGTCTCTATAAACATCTTTGTTTCCTAAGTAAATGATTGGCTTTGGATTTTGTCAGAAAATCCTACCCAGTTTAGTAAAACATTGTTTTCCTCTAAGAGTCTTTGATTAACATTTGAGGTCTATACATAATATGCAAAAAATAATCTGTTATCATTTGCAAATAAGAAATGAAGAGGTTAATAATAATAATAATAATAACAATAATAATAATAATAATAAATGTAGTTCCCACCTTCAAGTGTCAGGGACACACCAGTAAGCAGGTAATTTTAGCAAGGTGCAAGTGTCACAGAATCTTCAAATGGTAAGAGAACAAAAAGAGAGAGAAATCTAACCTTTTTTCAGACTCGAAGAAATTATAGTGACGAATAAATGGTTGCCTATGTAGCTGCCATTCTTACTCTTTTTCTGTTTATAACACACTCATTTTTGTCTTTGGCAGAACCCGTCATTAATCAGTAGATAATATTTATGAATTTTCTGTGGTACTGATCCTATGCTCATGTCCAGCAGTGCAGTCTGATTGGGAAAAATTAGTTAGTTTGATCTCATTTATTTAGTGGTTGGTCTGGATTTATCAAATTAGAACATTTGTTTCATAGTGATTTAAAATCAAACTATTTCTAAGGCTCCTGGGTGGCTCTAGCAGTTAAACATCTGACACTTAATTTCAGCTTAGGTCATGATCTCAAAGTTCCTGGGTTCAAGCCCCATGTGGGGCTCTGTACTGACAGCACAGAGTCTGCTTGAGACTCTCTGCCTCTCTCTCTGAAAACGAAACAAACATTAAAAAAAAGAACCTCATTTCTACCACTTAAAAATATAACTAAATAATTCAAAAGATCAGGTTTTGAAGATTGATTCAGATTCTTGAAAAAAAAATATAATGGAATGATTTTTCCTCAAAAATGTATTTAGAATATAATTCTCAATAGGTGACTTTTTAGGAAAGGTACTCACTGTATTTTAACTTTTATGTTGACATGTATGTGAGATGGCATCGTTCATGCCAAGAGCAACAAAGTTATTTTAATTATGATTTAATTATTAAGCCTAGCTGCCTTATTTAAACCAGTGATGTTATCACAACCACTAATTGTGCATCAGTACTTCTCCATCGGAGTTTTAGCTGGGCAGGTGGTCCTCAGGCTAGAATTATGCTTCTCAGGTTCCATTACAATTTAAGGTCTACTCAGTAAGACATGAGATTCTGAAAGAGTGTGCTACGTCAGGGCCACAGAATAAAAGCATGTGGATGTTCTCCATATATGTTATGTCTCACTGCTTGAGCGACAAGTATAGCAGGCATCTTGGAGCCAAAGATTGAAGACAACGGCACTACCTGTCCTGTGTCTGCACTGAGATAGAGTTAGATAAACTTTTATCTTTCTTTTATGTCTATTCTGGTGTTTTTTTTTTTTTTTAAAGAATTCCAATAGCAATGACAAAATTGTTTTTAATAGATCCTTCGGAAGTTGGTCGCTGGCATTGGAACACAAGTGTTGCAACAATTAGAATCAAAGGGCTAAACAAGATAAAGTTTCCTCTTTTTTTAAGTCTATTCTGGTGTTTTATTTGTCCAATAACACAGCTGAGATGGTGCTCTCATTAATAAAACAGAACCTCTCATATTATTTCTAACTGAGTCATGTAACGGTGATATTAAACAATCATAAATGATTTCATTTTTATATCAGAAACATTGAGAGTGGGTCATTTAAAAAAAACAAGTTACTTTCATTATCATAAGATTTTGAAAATATAATTTTATAATTTTATATAACACTGTTTATTAATTTATGTTTTATAGTTACTCTCACTTTACGTCAAAGAATATCGTTTTGTCTTTCATGATGGTGATGTGGAATTTTCATATGTGGATATTCTTGGAGTAAAAAGTGGGTAAACCTAAATAACAATATTAAATAAATAACCACGTAGATTATACATAGATATGATAAAATCATAAAGATGGCATGCAAAAAGCACTTTCAAAATGCAAATTCTTCCTAGCAAAAGGTAGGTTGAAAGAATAAGATCTATCTATATTCTCTGCTAAACACTTAGACTATCTCTCAGTTTATTCTGTGGGTAATATTCTCAGATTATTATTATGCTATAAGTAAGTATAAAAATCATTCCAGTCTATCAAGGCTACAATGTGGATAAAATCGTATATTGCTTTGGATTCCAAATAGTTCTTGAATACTGCGTATTCATAAGCAAGGCATAGAATGATTTATTATGGTTAGCAAAATTCCCCATGCATTCAGATTCTATTATTTATGTAATGAAACTACCTATAACTAGAATATTTCTGACGATACAGAGTCCTAAAACTATAAAGTCATCGTTCATTTTTACATCACTTATTACTAATTAATCTGTATAAACACTATCATTTATAGTTAGTTTTAGTTAAGAAATCATCTAGAGCAACTTCAGTGGACTTTAAAAAAAAATCTATAAAATTACAAAATCATGACTTACTGTTTAATACTCCCAAAGAGAGTAAAGTTGTAAAATAAAAATAAAAGAATAAAGAAATTTAAAAAAAAAGAATTTCAATAGCAATGACAAAATTGGTTTTAATAGATCCTTCTGAAGTTGGACACTGGCATTTGAACATAAGTGTTGCAGCAATTGGAATCAAAGGACTAAATAAGTCTCATAATTTTGATGCACTAACTAAAGTAAAAAAAAAAATCCTTCAGTAATTCTCAGGAAATAATAAATAATCAACTGAATTTATTTTTTTAGTTTAGTTGATCTGTATTATTGAAAGAATACCTGTAGGTTTCTTACCATTTGATTCTTGATGAATTAGATTACGTGAGCACATATCCTTTGCCATAGTAGTTCAGGTAAGGGCAATAAAGTTCTGTTTTGTGGAGAATCTGAGCACTCTTAGCCATCCTCACTTCTACTTAAGACTTTCTAGTTATATGGTAATGGCAGTTACTTGATGGATACTTGCCCGGACAGGTATTGGTTAAGTCAGGCATGGCTGCACTTCATAATGCAATTTTACCTCCAATAAAAATTTAATATTTTTACATTTTTAAATTTTTTTTATTTCATTTACTGAGTTTCCCAATTCTGCCTACTGTTTTATTTAACAACTTAATAAAACTTGTGAGGTTTATCCTTTAGATAGGCTTTAGGGAATAATTTCTTTGTTCCATTTCCTAAGGAAGAGCTTTACGATCCAATAAGAATTATTGCTAACTTGCATTTGTTCTTCAGGGAAGGAGCATACAAGCTGATTTAATATGAAATTTAATTATCACTAGCATTAATATGTGATGACCACTAAGAGAATAAATCATTGGAGAAAAAAAACGGGGGAGGGAAAAAAAAAAAAGGACACTTCATTCACCTTAAAGTAAAGAAATATATTAAGTTGAAAGTGGTTCCCTTGGTAGAGTTATTGTGGCTGTATTTTCTCCCTTCATTCCTCCCTTCCTTCCTTCCTCCCTTCCTCCCTTTCTCCCTTTCTTTTTCTTTCTCTCTCTCTCTTTCTTTTTCTTTCTTTCTTTCTTTCTTTCTTTCTTTCTTTCTTTCTTTCTTTCTTTCTTTCTTCTTTCTTTCTGCATCTTAGTCCCTTTGGATGATGCTGATTTTTTTTTAGCTATTCTCACTGCTACAGCTTTATCTTATTTCCTAGACCACTTTCTCCATTCTTTTTCTTGCATCTTGAAAATATCCCTTTGAGAATTCAAACTTTATTTTGATATAGCATTTAGGTCACTATTCTAAGTTATATTGAATTTAATCATGGGGTCACTTGAACCAAGTAGCTTTGCTATTTCTAATCTACTAACTGCACATTTTCTCTGAGATTGGATAGAACCAGTCCTATTAGGATTTCTGACAGAAAAGGTCAATAACTCTTTATTTCACCCATAATTTCATATTTTATTGTCCTACACCTTTCAAAAGTTTCACAGCTTTTGTGGAGAAAATGAAATATCCTATCACTAAACTAGATGACCAGTTTTTTGTCTTCTTTATGTTATCATGGGACTTATTATCCTTTTCTTCTCAAATTCAAGTTTTTCACTTGGTAACTTCTCTGTTATCTTTTTAATTTCTCTCTATATATATATTTATATTTATAATATTACACATATAGTGCACATTCATTTTATACAGTTGTATTTTTAATTTGAAACAATGGGATTTAATTAACTTGAGTTTTAATAAAAATGGTAAGATTGTAAACAATTTATCTAATCCATTTTGTTATGACTTCCCGAGGTTTTAAAAGTAATAAGCAGTGATATTTTCAGTAATTCTTTGTAAACATAATTAAACTACGTAATATTAATCAATGATAAATTTAAGTTACATATCAAGTAATTGAACATTTTCAATTCCTAAAATGTACCTTACAACAATTGACAAAATGTTTCATAACTGCAATTGAAAAAAACAATTAAAACTGAAAAGGCAAAGTCCCATGTTCTAGACCAGATTGAGACACTATCTTCTTTGTCTTTGGACAAATTATTAGGCTTGATAGTAACTGGTGATATATTCAATGTTTTAC